>OX243824.1:30379458-30514458 GCA_945859605.1 Lumbricus rubellus | reverse complement strand
TAGGCCTACCTGTATCCACAACTGTGCTGTCCCATGCCTTTCCCAACATACATGTAGGCTACAAAGAAGAGATCACTTAACGCGAACGGTCGAACGACAAGTTCTGTTAAAACTAAACGCCATGAAAATTTGCTTAGTTGTTCCGTTTTCTATTGCTAGCCTCCTGATCTGACCTCGATATCATGATTTTAACCATAGACTTTACGATTGACAGTTTGGCACGAAAAAAATGAGTTTTTCATAAAGGCGCTCAACATGGTCACATTACAAAACATCTACGTCTTCGTCATCTTCATAATTGGCACACCGATGTCGCTAATTAAGTCTAATCGCTGTGTTTCGTTCACAAAGAAGACAACATACGCGTTTCACAGTTCAGTCCAGTCCATCCTTCGCTGCAAAAGCAGTGATAGCCGCTGCAGTCGAAAGCACAGGTGCTACCAGACATACATGGATTGCTGGCACACAAGTCAATTACTACAAAGCAACCACAAACACTCGACTCAATGCACAGACTTATTCTTCACAGACTAATCACAGACGCTCGCAGCCTATCTTAGTGATTAGACCACGATCGAAAAAAATGGTCTTCATGTATTTGAGGAAAAGAGCCGAAGAGAAGCTGAAATGCTCAGTTGGGCAAAAGGACAACCGCATCAATATCATCGTTAAATCAACAACTGCTCTATATTGCTATTATGCTAATAAGTATTATAGAGCTAATAGCTATTATGTCAGAGAAACTCAACGTAAAGTATTATTTAAACCGACATAATATATTAAAGGCTTCGAGTTTTAGAATAGCAAAGCGCAGAGGAAATGAAGATTGCTTCAATTATAAGTCACATTTTCATCCGATAAACTGTGACTTACTCTGTTCACAATATTGTCCAGTGAGAGATGGAGGACATGTACACGTGAAACCGTTCTCAGTTTCTTCACACAAACCACCATTTTGACATGGGTTGCTCGCGCAAGGTTCCGTAACTGTAGAATACACAGAAGCTGTTCATAATATAATCTCAGGTATATGTAAGTGTGCGTACTGTAACAGTATCTATACCACGATGACCATTTTCTGGCCATCAACGACTGGAACAGGTTTTTTGGAAACTGCCAATTGTAATTCCTTAACTTCAGGACTCTATAGGCCTACATGGGCGGAGATATAGTGGGGACAGGGGGACGGTCCCCCAATGGAGGTGTTGGGGGGACGGCCCATGCATTTGTCCTCCCAGCGCTGAGCGTCAGGACTAAGAAAAAAAGTCGTCAGAAAGTTTTGCCGGCAAAAGATGGAGACTTTTTGGCGACACTCAGACATTTGTCCGTCAAAAAATTTCGCATCTTTCCTTCGGCCACTTTCGTCCCCGTCCCCGTCTCCGCCCATGACCACAGTCTTATCATGAAGTTGAAAATTATTAAATCACAGGAAAGGTTCAAATGCAAATGACCATAATAAATTGCACACGGAAGCACACGGTAAGCCAAAGATACGAAAATATCAAGAATCAGAAAGTATGTGCACCTTTTAGATGTAAGCGAAGCTGCTTAGGAAAGACTATCAACTAAAACTTCCAATTTTGTCATTAAGCCTCTTAATTTTTTATCGATATTCTTACTTCTGGCCAAGATATTGACCAGAATATTTAAATCGGTTTTATTTTACTTTTTGTTGCGTTACGTTTTTGAATCGTCAAAAACGGTGGGTGGCCTCACTAAAAGAGATATAACTTGTGTTATGTTTTAAATGTTGTCATGAAATCTGGCCATCAAGTGTAAATATGATTTGTCTTTAGGCCTGTGAAATTTCATTACGAAATTCTTACTACTACTACTATAACTCTTCTGATTCCGGTACAACTATTGCAGAATAGGCATACATCTCTGACGTGCTAAAACCTCTCAGACAATGAAATTTAAGCATCCTGTTAGCAAATGGAATGTTTTAACGTCTCAGAGTTGATCAAAGGCTAAGCAAAGTAAGCATACCAGCTTTTAACATGTTCTATTTACGTGGAAGTTCAGACAATCTTTATTTGGCGTCTGACAACGAATAAACTGCTGTATTAAGATGAAAGTCCGAACTATTGTTGTACACGGTGAAGAAGTAGATAGCGATTGACTGATCAGATACTTGTGAGAGGTCAAGAGCGATGTGCTGAACAAAATTAATTGAAACAATGAATACACAGACCATGTTTCTTGACGACCGTTTAAAAATAGACGACACGTTGAACTCAGCAGAAGACCTTTGTGCAAACTTATATCTGTGGTTCATTGTCTTATACAAGTGGTTATATGATGTAAAATTTTGTCTAACCAGCGATCGTGGTTGATCAAAAAAGAATCGATTCCTCGGAAATGCATAAGTCAGTTATGCTGGTTTCTAGGTAGCGATTTGCCGTGGAACCATCATCATCATCATCATCATCATCATCATCATCATCATCATCATCATCATCACAAACCATAGGCGTAACGCCCGTAGGTGTCCGACGCCAATCTCTGTCTGAGTCTGTCTCGTGTCAACTCCCAGTTTCTACAGTCTAGCAGGTCTACTCCATACCATTATATCTTGAAGCAGCTGGACCGCCTTGTCTGCTTGAAGAGAATGTTAGGAAAGAGGCATGAAGTGGGACAAGCCCGTTTTGTGTCCAATGCCCTCTCCACCGACTCTCTCCACTGGTCTGTCCTGACCGACCTGTGCATGTCTGCTCCACATCATGACACCTTGAAGCAACTGGGCCGCTATGTCACTTGTGTCGTGGTTTCTGCGGATTTTAATCGTCTTCGTATTCTACTGCCAGAGTATCGCGACCCATCTGGCAAACCTTCCTCCTTTATCCGGGCTTAGGGAAGTTGATGGTCCTCTGTGGCGGAGGATGGATGCAGTTTAATGTCATGCCCAGGACATGGAACCATGTAAATAAGTAAACAGGGATCGAGGTTTGCTCCATCCGCTCGCAAAGGTGACCAATAAGAAGATTGATTTTACTTTTGAACGTGATTGCAATGAACTTACATGTAGATAGTACGTCAGGACGAAGACTGAGATAAATATTAAGCCTTATCTCATTTAAATACGATAAAATACTACACCTTGTGCTTTATGTGAATGTGCATACGTTGTTTTAGCCAATATGACTTGACAATGTCTGAAGAAAACATGTAATTTCGTTTTAAGTATATATAGAGTAATGGCTTACAATCAAAACACAGTGTTCCAGTCCATCCAGGACGACAGATGCACTGAGCCAGTCCACAATTATTGAGACAAGTTCCACCGTTGGCACATTCGCGATCATCACACGGATTACGCACTACAGAGTACGACATAAAACATTGCACACACACATATTATTAATAATTATGATCGTTATTGGACATATCATCAGGGGCATCGTTCATCATCATCATCATCATCATCATCATCATCATCATCATCATCATCATCATCATCATCATCATCATCATCATCATCATCATCATCATCATCATAATCATCATCACCACCATCATCATCATCATCACCATCATTATCATCATCATTATCATCATCATCATCATCATCATCATTATCATCGTCGTCATAATCATCATCATCATTATTATCATCATCAACATCATCATCGTCATCATCATCATCATCACCATCATCACCATCACCATCATTATCATCATCATCATCATCACCATCATCACCATCACCATCATTATCATCATCATCATCATTATCATTATCATCATCATCATCATTATCATCAGCATCGTCGTCGTCCTTATCACTATATTGTATTTAATATTTTGACAGTGCTCTACATCTTTTTGTATGCTGTTATCGTTATAATTGGCATCTTCATCGTCACTGGGTTAATGGATAAGTTTAAAGATTGCACTTTGGACGATTGATGAAGTCATTAATTTTAATTATTAAAAATGTCGTTTTTATTTTCACCACCAATCTTATCATTGTCAGCCTAAATTAATTAAGCTGTTTATGATAGGTAAGACTCGAAGAGAAAAGATTAGACAATAGAAATAGAATCACATCGAGTGAAGTCAGGTTATGTCAAACTAGATGAGATCAGAAAAGATAATCACTCTTCAACCTAAAAGCTTTGCACACAGAGGCCTAGACCTCATGAAACTGGTATGCGGACCTTTTGTCAAGCGGACGATTCGTCACGTCATGGCCTGTTCGTCAAGCGGACGATTCGTCACATCATGGCCTGTTCGTCAAGCGGACGATTCGTCGGAGGACGTTTCGTCCACGGACGATTTGTCATGCGGACGGTTCGTCACCGGACTGTTCGTCAGTTATATAGGAATGCGCTTCATGCGCATGGTGAGCGTAAATGTATGCAGTAAGAATGAAGTCAGATGAATTACAAAGTTAATGGTGACAACCAAGAAGTATTTTCCAACAGTTCTACTCTACTTGACGCTTATTTAGTAAAGAAGAACATAGATGAATATAGAATACAGCGAGAAGAAGAAAATCCAAGAATAAACTTAAGAGAGCGCAGGCGGACGTGTAGCTTAGGGTTGTAGGTTACGCCGACGATGTTGTTAATCGGGAGAGACAAAATTATGTGCGATGATGCCTGTCTGCGTAGGTGAGTATATATATTGATGACCCGTATGTGCCGAGTGTGGCTGACTTTTTAAAATCACTGCATGTAGGATGGGCGTGGCCCACTCAGTGTGTGTGACTCAGTGTGTGTAAGAAGTATGGAAACTGTGCTTGTGCTTGAATGCGGATTATTGTGCATATGAAGACTAGTCCTTACAGCCCGCTATCTAAGGAAGGTTGTGAGCGTTTTCATAGGACAGACTTCTTTACGAACAGTCCGGTGACGAATCGTCCGCTTGACGAACAGTTCATGACGAACAGTCCGCATGACGAACAGTCCATGACGAACAGTCCGCATGACGAACAGTCCATGACAAACAGTCCATGACGAACAGTCCATGACGAACAGTCCATGACGAACAGTCCGCATGACGAACAGTTCATGACGAACAGTCCATGATTCCATGAAACTGAAGTGCAATGAACGTAAAGACGAATTTCCTCGAGTATCAAACGACTTTGTCTTCGGGTTATTGAGTGATAACGTCGGGCGCGGTGGTGTAGTGGGTATGGTCGTTGCCTTGCAGCCGAAGGGTTGCAGGTTCAAATCCACCTCAAGTCGCCGCGTATAGGGACTTTGGGCAAGTCCTTCACTCGCAATTGCTCAGCGCTTTGGCGTGAAACTCCGATGCAGTGCCCGCTCTGCAGTCGGGAGCGCCTCTGAGTAGTAGGCTACTAGGCTTGAAGAAGCACTATAACAAGTGCACATAGAAACAAGTAAATGCGCAGTGTAGTAATGTACTTTGAGTCTGACTTACGAATGTCACATCTGGCTCCAGTCCATTCTAGTGGACATTCGCACTCGTAGAAGTTGATGTTCGTCAGACAAGTTCCACCATTCAGACATGGCAAACTGGCGCAGTTGTTTATCACTGAAAGAATAATTATTATTCAAAGGTAGCGCAACCGTTACCCATGACATTTGTTCTCATACATTCATTTAACACTCATACGCCATTCGATGGTCATCGGCCAATACACGATTTTATGCTGATTACTTTCAGTTTGAACTCGATGATAGTATCAAGATTCCGAACAACCTTCTCTTATGATTCCTCAACGAACCGGATATTCCATATCTCACACATCAGAACGTCAATTCGAACCAAAAAAGGCATTGACAGACTGTCTATTTGAAATAGACTGTGCAAAAAAGGTAACAGATGTTGCCCTTGACATGTGGGCAAAATCTCGTAATCAGATTAATGTAGGATATATGTATAATCAAGTAACTTCGTTTACAACCATAGAATTTCGTCCATCAGATGCATTCATACTGCAACACGCTTTGCAAGAGACTCCTATAGTCTACGTCGCACTCAACGGAAAGACACAAGATTTTGTTTTCAAAAGATAAATTGTGGCTTTCAACAAACCTCTGGAGAGCAAAAACTGGAACTTCGACGATTAATAATCACATGGACATTTACTCTTAAGACAACACAGTTAGTCTTAAGCGGTGGAATTATTTTTGTAACACTAGCACTGGAGAGGATACATCGTAACTATCGCCAGAGCTCTAAGAGCTGACGGCACCAGGTGACCAGATGAACACTAGCAAAACAACTGCTACCCGCATCACCACCATCACCACCGCCATCATCACCACTGCGAATTCTGTTAATGAACAGCGTCTATATGGGTGGTATCAAGAAGACACAGAGATGATCTATAAGTTAGGCCCACCGGTCATGAATTCGGTTTCAGGCATTCGATATAAACCTCTCATTCTGGGTTCAAATGAATTATTAACAAAATGTTAACCCTGTGCATTGCGCCGTAACACAGACTTAAGCGGTGGAATTATTTTTTTAACACTAGCACTGGAGAGGATACATCGTAACTATCGCCAGAGCTCCAAGAGCTGACGACACCAGGTGACCAGATGAACACTAGCAAAACAACTGCTACCAACATCACCACCATCACCCCCGCCATCATCACCACCACCCACGGCGATCTCTGTTAACTAGCTATCAAACGTTTATAAGGGCGGTGTCCACTGAAAAATGTATTTTACGATAGCGTACCAAAACCCAGCCTCATTCAGCCTAAAGTAGGAAAAACCAGACCAAGAAGACACAGAGATAACCTACGATGTATAAGTTACCGGTCATGGACTCGGCCCTCGAAGCTCAAAATAAATCTCTCATTCTGGGTTCAAAAGAATTATTAGCTAAATGTTATCCCTGTGTATTGATCAATGATCATTACAAATTCCCTTCAAAAATCTTTCGCATTTGAACGTTTTAGAGACATGACTTCAGATGTCACTCGACAAAATTCTGACTTTAATCAATCAATCAATCAAATTCTTTATTGATCACCGTATAGCCTACATGTATGCATACAGTATAGCACAATCAGTAGTTGAAAAAAGGTCACATGCATTGATGTCAAAGGGGTAAGCCCAAAGGATAAGAAAAAAGTCAAACTGACCGTATTCGCAGTGGTCACCTGTGTATCCAGGCGGACATTGACAGACGTAGCCATTAATGATTGGCAGACATGTTCCTTCACTCAAACAAGGATCACTTTCGCAGTAGTTGATAACTATGAGCAGAAACAACAAATATTAATTGCTTCTTACAATTGCAACAAGGCGCGTCCAGGTCATAGCGACTATTGACCAATAATTATACGTAAAATTAATATGAATTTTCCTGCATGTGAAATGTAATATAAAAATTTAGACTTTTGTTCAAAGTATTAGGAAATAACCTTTTTATCCCACCATGGAAATTGAATGATGCCTTCTCCATTACAACTTTCGAACTATTGAAGTTACCGGTATCATGTTTCATTTGATCAGATTAGCAAATCAGACGTGATAATATCACATTATGCATGGAGTAAAATAATTAGATTAAACTATTTATCGATTAGTCTAATCAGGAATCTGTGGACGTGAAAATGTCCGGTGGAAAATAACATCTGTTGCGCTGCTAAAGAGTCCTTGAGAGTGAATTTACCAGTTGAGCAGTTCTTTCCGGTGTAGCCAGGCGCACAGATGCATTGGTATTCACCGTTAGGTTGATCAATGCAGGTGGCTCCGAAAAGACAAGGCTTGCTGATGTCACAGATGTTTGGATCTTAAAATAACAAGAATTGGTGCCGTCATACAATTATAGATCCATGTGAAAATCATAGCCTATCAAAATATGGTCCACAACCTAACCATGCAATATACTTTATGGAAACGCGGGGGATTGCATCTTTGTATTTTTTATAAAGATGTTTGTGGTTCTTACATGTATTACGTGCGTCTGCGTGAAATTAAGGGCGGAATAATATGAATTTTGAGAATCAAATTGAACAAAAATCTACCCAAAATATAATATCAGTGAAAGAGAAGAATAAACGTCATGGAAGGATTTTCTAGTCACCAGGCATAGGCTAATCTATGTGTAGAGCCTACTCCAAACATAACTGTAAGCTAATTATTATGCAGGTGTATCGGACATTAGCCTACTGTATGGGGCGGAGACATGGCCAATGACAGGGGCAGACGGGAGGAGACTTGAGGCAGCGCACCCAGTGGCACCACAGATGGTTGAGAAGAATTCCTTATGTATCATGGCTGGACAAAATAACAAACAAGAACATAAGAGAAAGAACAGGACAGGATACAACGAAAAATATCATCAGAATGAAAAGATTGAGATGGATGGGGCATGTCTCTCGCATGGATGACAACAGGTGATGAACTGGAACACTGGAGGAAAAAGAAAGCGAGGGAGACCGAAGAAGAACTGGCCAGAAACAATTGGAAGCGACTTAAGATGGCTGGAGCTGACATGGGAGGAGGCGGAAGAACTGGCGATGGATAGAGACGAGTGGAGGAGATGCGTCGCCCGGTGTGCAGACATGGGCGGAGACCTGGACGGAAGATTGAGGGGGGACGGACGAGTGGCCGAAGGAAAGACGCGAGATTTTTTGACGGACGAAAAATTTTCACGAACCTTTTTCTAAGAAAATTTTCTACTTCCGTCGCGAAAAAAGTTGATGACCTTTTTTTAGTCATCTGGCCCAAAAAGTTGAAGACCTTTAAAAAAAAAAAATTTTCACCCGCCGTGAAAGTCTTGACGCTCAACTTGGGGGGGAACCAATACATGGGCCGTCCCCCAACACCTTTTGGGGGACCATCCCCCTGTCCCCCCCTAGGTTTCCGCCCATGTGTGCAGACATGCACAGGAAGTATCGGATAAGGCCGCCGGCATGTAACGTAGGCCAGATGGCTGAGTGGCGGGAAAGTTGTACACCGGGGAGCGAGAGAGACAGAGACAGAGAGAGTAACAGACAGAGACAGAGAGAGGGACAGAGCGATTGAACGAAGAATGTACGTTAAGAGTGATATAGGCTTTTTGATAGGAGTGCCAGTTGAGTGTTGATAGATGGCGATAAAGTTTTAGGTTGAGTTGTTGGATAACGTAAATTAATCGTTGTCGGTCACTTGTGTTTGTTTGCTACTGCTGGATTTTGAAGAACAAAATACGAGCTTGCTGTGCAAAAGAGTCATCTGCCATTCAGTGATTTACTGTGAAGAGGCTGTGATCAGAATTGAACGAGGTTACCGGTGTACTTGTTGGATGTTCAGCATATCTGAGTTGTCCGCGGAAATAAGAACTTAGTGGATAGTTATGACTTTAGGCCTATTTGTTGTACGTGTAGGCCTAAGTCAGTGGCGGCGGTAGCGTTGTATGTCCTCTTCGAACCCAGATTGTTTTCATTTCCGCCCTAACCGACGACACTCTCTCTCTGCCTTTAATGATTGTTTGTGTGTGTGTGTGTTTTTTTTAGTTAAGTTTACTACATTAATCGTCATTTCATTCTGTGTTTTTTATCCTACTTTTCAATTCATGATGTCAACCGATTAAAATTGCACATGTAAATAGTGTCCCTGTTAGCAGAATATTCATCCCTTAAGACTTCCTTGCTGCCATCCGATTATGTGAAGCATCTTGTACTATGACTAATGACTATTGTTTGTGGTTGATGGTTACAATAAAATTAATTGAACTAAAACTGCATTGATAATTATTTTTCACGTGTAGCAATAATAGCTTGCTGGCAGAGCTATGATAAGATATGATACTGTGGAAAACATGTTCATAATGCAGAGAATCGCACAGATTGAGGAAAATTTGAGTTTTTTTACCTAAACTCTTTCTGCAGTACACGTCAGTGTCCAACGGTTCCAGATCGGGATCCCATTGCCTCAGCCAGATCCATGCTGCGTTTGAGCTTATTCCTGGAACGTGAACCCAGTCATTTTGTCCGTTATTGCCAAAATCCAAACCATACACCCAATTGGAATCGTCAAAACCAATCTTCTCCCAACCCGGGTAAGTTATGTTCGAACATTTCCATGAAGAATTGGTCAGAATATATTCGTCATCTGTTGACGCTAGAATGCCCCCAATGTGATGTCTGTTTCTTCCGTGAATTGCTATTAATCTCGTAGCACAAGGAAAATCGACAACGTCCGGTATATCATACTGGTCGAAATTTGGAAGACCAGTTATCTCAACGCCATCGAAGTAGGGCCACACACAATCATCGACTGTAACAGTCAGAGTTCGTTTCACACAGGCTAACTGAGAAACAGATGTCGCTGCTCCCAACGCGACAACAGAGAGAAGAAGGATATCTAGACAACAAAACATTTGCTTAGCACAAACAGAGCATACGATTACATCGATGACGATACATGAAGCTTGTACGATGTTCATTTAACTTCAGCTGTTACTATAATTATAGGATAGCAGCCATCATTCTGCCAATCAATGAAGGCCTAATCCGAACAGCAACTGTTACTGCCCAAGACTATTTTCGAAAGACAACCCTGGTTAGAGGATAGGCGAGAGCCGCGAGAATTTTCCCCCTCCCCATTAAAGTGGCATCCGGTGGTGCCTCAGTCGATTGCATATCAATGTCACAGGCTATTAGTTGCCTCACTGGTCTACAACTGGTCTACTTCTGAATGTTCTTCCTGTTCTTTTTGCTGAGTCTAAATTTCTCAGCCTCGCAGCCAATCATTGCTTGCATAATGAAATGACAATCATGGCATCGCACTCGCAGCCTTCCCGTACCCCTCCCCCTACCGGTCTCGGCGCTACGCGCCTCACGAGCGTCCGAAGCGATTGTCTCCCCCCCCCCAACCTGAATTCCCCCCAGCGGAGGGGGACTAGATTAAACACTGGTTGGCAAACATGGATGTACTCCGTGGTTGCAGAATCCACTTCTTCAGGTGCCTATCATTACCAAAGAATTCATTCTGAAGATAATTATTATCAAATAGACTAACCTCCCAATAAGCAGAATGATTTCATTCTGTTGTTTCGTGTGGAATGCCGAGATCTCTTCGCAGATCAACGGCGTACATGTAGGCTACTTTAGTTTGCGCAAAGAAATAGACAACGATAGCAGCGCACTAAGACACTGAGATAGAGAACCTAGCTCTCGCCTTATTAATTAGATCTAAACCAAGTCAATTATAACACGCTGATAAAAACTTGTATAGGCCCATCAAGGCCGTAGCCAGGATTTGATTTCGGGGGTGTTTCTTCGGGGATAATTTCTGACGACCTTTTTTAGTCCTCGGAAACGGTTTTCTTGCCATTTTTCGCTTCATTTCATGGCTTTTTCATAATGTACTAGCGAATGCATTCTATTATTTTTGCATTTTTTCATTTCGTGGGGTGTTTTCATGGTTTTATTTCATGGTTTTTACATCATGTGCTAGTAAATGCGTTATATTATTTTTTCCATTTTCCATTTCGGGGGGAGGGGTGTTCAAACACCCAAAACACCCCCTAGCTACGGCCTTGAGGCCAATGGAATGTACGGTATATTGTACAAAGAGCAAGATCCATGTCAGCTATAATTGTCAACTGAAGAGATCCTTAGCATTAGCGTGGTCAACTTTAGACTGCAGAAATATTATGTCCATAATAATGAAACACTTAGGCCTAAATGCATGCAAATGTAATTTCAATTCTTATCTTATTCACGAACTGCGCTATCACGCTGTGATACTTGTAGAGATAAAGACATAATTTAGATCACTCACTGACAACTGATTTGATTTTGTCATCGTTAAATTTTAACTTGGTCAACGACAAATCAATTAAAGGAGACAGCCTTCATGGAGTCATCATCATCATCATCAGGCACCATGGGCTCAACGCCCGTAGGTGTCCACTGCCATTTTCACCAAAAATCTCCACTGTTCCCTGTCCATCGCCATGTGATTCAGCTCCTGGAGTGATGCTCTTCCCCACCCGATGATGTCGTCCAACCATTCTCTGTGCGGTCTTCCTCTCCGATTTGTTCCCTCCATTCTGCCGAAAACCAGTAGTTTTATTTTCCTGTCGTCCCCCATTCTGCATATATGCCCAAATAACCCCATCTTTCTCCTGATCAGCTTCTGCATAATATTCTCCTTCAGGCGTATTCGTTTGTATAGTTCGACATTTGTAACTTTTTGTGTCCAGCCTATTCTCAGAATCTTTCGGTAGCACTTTCTTTCGAATGCCAATATCCTCCGCTCTATCTCCTTTGTCACCACCCAAGACTCGCATCCATAAAGCACACCACTGAAGACACATGTCTGTAGTACTTTCATCTTAGTTTCCAGTCTTATCGCCTTGCTCCTCCAGATCTTGTCCATGCAGGGCCGGCCTTAGCTATATAGGCAAAGTAGGCAGTTGCCTAGGGCGCCGCAGCCTTGAGGGGGCGCCGAGGCACCGGCGAATTTAGTTTTTTATACACTATATTATTTTAAACTCAAGACTTTCGCTAATGGAAAAAATTTAAAATAAATATTGATGCATTGCACCTGTTCAGGCTGGCCTAATTCAATTTCAAGGACAGCATAAATTTTATATCGACAAATAAAATTCGATTTTTAACGGCATTCCGTGCTCCTTGCTTTAGGATAGGGTCTTATCATATAAGTCGGACACCCTTTTGTTCTGACCGAGGTTACTCCGTAACGGAGAGTCACATCTACGTGATGTAAAGTTTATTGGATAGCTTATCATCTCATTCAACTAATACATTCAGTTAAACCTGGCCAAGTTTAAATGAATTTGACCAGGAGTGTGCCATGTACAGCGAGCTGGCGAAATTTGAGTTTTCGGTTTTTCGGGTAAAGTTGGACACTTTGGTTGGTAAACTCGGTCAACATAATATGCTTATATGATCTTATGTTGTTAGAGTCGGACAATCGATAAAATGACCGATTTTCATCAAGATCTGTGCCAAATTTAATTGTAAGATAACATTGAACATTGAAAATAACTAAAGTAAACTCAATCAAATGTCAGTAGGCCTACACTAGCTACACTTGCCTACATTTATTGAAAAGATCGCTCTCAGGGCCTAGCATCAGACTAGCATGAAAACCTATAATAGGCCTAGCTGCAAAGCAGACAAACAGAGAAGGCTTATGCCTAGGCCTATAATATATAAAACTCGACTACCTAGGCCTACAAAAACCTATGAAATCTAGATCCATAAAAAAGTTTAAAAAATGAGAACTTTTCTAATAATTATCTGAAACATTCCTAGCAAGTAAAAAATATAATCAGAGACCCCATATGTCAACGTCTGAACCACACTTATTTTACTAAAATTGTCATGCGGATCGTTAACATTGCCATAGCTTATATAGGCTTAGGCATAATGCTACATATAAACCAGTTTCATAATTGGCCTTCAATGTATCTCTTTATTCTTTTTAAACCTTTTTGCCAAATTCAAGCCTTGGTTTGCTTATGAAGCATTAGCGTGAACCTAGTTTTGTCAAAGTCGGACACGTCACAGCAGGGTGTAATAATGTTGTCCGACTTTGACACAAGCCTATATGGCAAAGTCGGACAGCAAATAGCTCTAGTTTCAACCATTACACTAATTCAATATCCTTCAAACAAGTTACGCAAACCAGATATTAAACTGTAATCCATGTGCTAAAAAGTCAAACTCTTCCTCCTCGGCAATTAAAATTATCATAAACCCCTAACAGTGAATGATGGATTTCATTATGACAGCATGCAAAATGCTACAAATCCGACAAGTATCGATAGTAATCGACGTCTTAAAATTAAGTCAACGATCCCTTGAAGTTTGTGAAGTTTTAATCATTAGATGGACCCTCTGCAAATACAATCTATGATACAGCCACCTGATGATCGAAGTCTCGTCTGCGGGGCAGGTCGGAGAAAATTTTGTCCGACTTTACCTGATGTCCGACTTTATGTTAGGTCTCCCTACAGAAGTTAGAACAGGCCACTACGCGACGCTTAATTTGATAGGGAAAATGTTGCAAGAAATGAAATGTGTGAAATGGGAGTGGGCCTTGCTGAGTATGAAGATGAGATTAAAACATTACAGCCTTCCCTTTATTCAGATTCAAAATAAATAGTCTAGTATAGGGACGACGATGAAGAAAAGGCAGAAGCTGAGGCACGGCCGACCTTAGACATAGGCAAAGCAGGCAGTTGCATGGGGCGCCAAGTTCTAGGGGAGGGGAATTTCTATCAAAGAGGGCGCATATCCACAAGAGTGTATTTTAATATTTGTTTTAACTTATACCATTCTCCACGAAATTGAATATTATTCAGCCTTCAGTGTACTAATAAAGAAATTATAATGAATTACTCAGTTGAGCGTACAAGGCCGTAGTTAGGGGATGTTTTGAGTGTTTGAACATCCCCCTTAAGGAAATTATGTAAAAATGATTTTTAGCTGAAAATGGTCGAAAATCGCGGAAATTAGTGTTTTTTGGACGTCAGAAAATTCGACGACTAAGAAAAGTCGTCAGAAAATTTCGCCCAAAACGTCGGCCGCAGCATGTAGCCTACGCACCTCAAAATTCACTGTCAAGAAAATATCCCCCGAAATAAAATCCTGGCTACGGCCTTGTGAGCGTATACGGCTTTGGCTAATTCATCTTTAGATTCTGACCGTGGGCTAAACAATTGAGTGGGAAACTAAGGGCGCCAAATGCAGGCCTATGCCTGGGGCGCCAAACGTATGCCTTGCCTAGGGCGCCTTAAGGGCTAAGGCCGGCCCTGTGTCCATGGCTTTTAACGTTGCTGTGGCTTTTGCTATCCTTGCCCATACCTCCTTTCTGTTGTCTAGATCATATGTCGTATTGCTCCCAAGATATGTAAACTTTTCCACGTTCTCCAACTGGTTTCCATCGATGAAGAACTTCTTTCTACACTCCTTTTCTCCGAATACTAGCGTTTTCGTTTTCCCGAAGTTCATGGACAGCCCATACCTCTTTCCTTCCTCGTTCAAAGCTTGTGCTGTTGTTCCTAGCCGTTCCTCGTCGCTATCGATCAAGTCGATATCGTCTGCGAAACATAGGTTATTGATCCTTGTGCCACTTATTACCACCCCATTCTCTTTGTCTCTTATCTTATCCAGTACTCTTTCCAATAGTATAATGAAGGAGCTTGGGGATATTGGATCTCCTTGTCTTGTACCTCTACTTGTCTTGAACCATTCCACCTTTTCATTCCCAATCCGTACTGCCGCTGTTGCGTTTCCATTTATTTCCCTTAGCAGACGTGTCAGCTTCTTATCCACCCCGAATGATTCGATAGCCGCCCATGTTGTACTCTGGTCTATGCTATCAAAAGCTTTGCTGAAGTCGATAAAACAGTTATATATTTTGATGTCTTTTCTCCTCGCTTTTTCCCCTATCAATCTCAGTGCTAGTATTTGCTGCACTGTACTTCTGTCTTTTCTGAACCCTGCCTGTTCATCTGCCATGTATTCCTCCGTACTCCCTCTTAGTCTCTCTGTCAGTATTCCTATCAATACCTTTCCCAAGTGACTTATTAACGCAATCGTTCTGTAGTTACTGCATTCTAGTGCATTGCCCTTCTTGTGTAAGATTACTAGTATTGATTTTTTCCAATCGCTTGGTGTGCGCCTTTCTTTCCATGCCATGTTGATGATTTTGTGCAGTTCTTTTGTTACGATATCGCCTCCGCTTTTTATCATCTCCCCAGTAACTCCGTCATCTCCTGGACTTTTGTTGTTTTTTAGCCGCTGTATGGCTCTTTCCACTTCTTCTTCCATTATGTCGTTCCCAGCGTCTTCGATGTCCTCCGCTGGAGGAGTCATTTCCTTTAATTCTGATATTACCTCTCTTGCGATGTCCGGATCTAGCTGTTCACTGTATAAGTCGCTGCAGTATGTTGTCCATCTCTGTATAATATCTGTCCTATTCATGAGTACCTTCCCGTCTTCGTTCTTTACTGCCATAAGTTTCGGCATCCATTTACTGTTGATGTTCTTTATCATCTTATACATTTCTCTTGTCCTACATTCCCCATGATACTTTTCCACCTCGCTGCATTGACATTCGAGCCACTTTGCTTTGTCCGCTCTTGCTGCCTTTCTCACCTCATTGCACTTAACTCGGTATGATTTTTCGCTCTCGTCTGTGTTGTCTCGCCTCTTCTTTAGTTCCCTCTTTTCTTCCACCAGCCTCATTGTTCCTGGCGTAATCCATTTTTTGTTTATCTTTTCTTGTTTTGGTAGTACCTGTTCTATCGCTTCCACCATCGCCCTGGTCAGCCTTTTCGCTCCCTCCTCCATGTCCTCTGTTTCATTATGTTCTTCCAGTTTCGCTCTTAGTGCCTCCTGGTATGCTGCTTTTATGCCATCCTCGGCCAATCTCGACATGTCCCTTTGCTCCTTTCGCTTTTCTCTGCGCTGCCTTTTGAGTTTGATCCTGACATTCGCTATCACCAGGCTATGGTCCGAACCCACGTCTGCGCCCTGGTACGTTCGACATTGTTGTACCGAGGTAGTCCATCTTGCGCTGATCATAACCAGATCTATCATGTTTTTAGTCCTCCCATCGCTCGAACGCCATGTCCACTTCCGACAATCCTTCTGCTGGAATCTCGTATTGCATATCATTAGTTCGTTATCGGTTGCGAATTCCAATAGCCTTTCGCCTCCTTCATTTCTACTCCCATAACCAAATTTGCCCATGACCTTCTCCCAACCAGCATTTTCTGATCCAATCTTTGCGTTCCAGTCACCCACCAGTATGAGTATGTCTTGTTTGTCCACCTCTTCGATCGCCGCTGTTACGCCTCTGTAAAACTCCTCGATATCTTCCTCTGTACTGGCCGATGTTGGTGCGTATGCTTGTATGACCGTCATATTGAATGGTTGAGATCCAAATCTCGCTACCATTATTCTGTCGCTGACCGGTTTGTAGCCCAATAGGACGTCTCGTGCCCTATTGCTCAATAGGAATCCGACACCTGCTTCGTGTCTGGTATCATCTCCTGACCATAAGATTTTTCCTCCTTCCAACTCTCCTGCCATCGTCCATCTCATCTCCGAAATTCCTAAGATATCACATCTGTATCTACTCATCTCCTCCTGCAGAAGCTGCATCTTTCCTGCCTCCCACAGCGTCCTCACATTCCACGTCCCTACTGATATCACATTCCTTGCAGTCTTCAATTTTGTTCTTTCGGTAGCTGATTTTTCGACCCAACCCCGATTGCTCAGTTGAAGTCGCGGGCCTTGTTTATCCGGGCGACGTCCGAGCCGGCATGTTATTTTGGTGTCCACTGGCATTAGATTTCAATCGTGTTCTTTCTTTACAGTCAGCGCATCGACACACATCTGACCGACCCTCCTTTCTTTGGCTGTCTTCGAGGATTGGAGAGGGAGCTCCATTCCGTGAAGTGCCGCCCACGTTCGCCGGCCATTTTCAGGGTTCCTGCTGGGCCTGTCCACCTCGCGTAACGCCCTAGGTGGTACTTCGGCCGAGACCTTCACCACCGATGGCATAGCCCCAGCAGGCAAGTAGATGCAGAATGGATTCTTTGGCTTTTTTTAAGAAGCCTGATATTGAAGATAAATTAAGTTTAAATGGTGCTAAAGGACTAGCTGGGGGTGTTTTCCATTGAAGAAACAATCAGCTAATAAATCAGGTAAAAATAGTGTTTTAAAAAATCAGATGCAGAATGGATTCTTTGGCTATTTTTGAAGAAGCCTGATATTGAAGATAAATTAAGTTAAAATGGTGATAAAGGATAAGCTGGTGTTTTTCCTATTGAAGCTAAAATAAGCTGGCTGATTTTGGTTTTAAGAAAAATTCTTAATAGAATGGATTCTTTGGCTATTTTTGAAGAAGCCTGATATTGAAGATAAATTAAGTAAAAATGGTGATAAAGGATAAGCTGGTGTTTTTCCTATTGAAGCTAAAATAAGCTGGCTGATTTTGGTTTTAAGAAAAATTCTTAATAGAATGGATTCTTTGGCTTTTTTTGAAGAAGCCTGATATTGAAGATAAATTAAGTTTAAATGGTGCTAAAGGATAAACTAGGGGTGTTTTCCATTGAAGAAACAATCAGCTAATAAACCAGTTAAAAGTCCTAGTCTTTTGTGTAAGCTAGAAACCAGTTAAAAGTCTTAGTCTTTTGTATAAGCTGCACCTTTTCTATAAAAGCTATTATATTCATGAACGCTCGTAGCAGCTATCGGTCAATACCTAGAGCCTACTACAGAATGGAAAATTTGTCCGTGTTTGTTGATACATTCCAAGAATTCCATGGTGACGCTAATGTCCACGGACTATGTAGTTGCTGGTGTAAGGATATACATAGGTCTACTCCTCAGATAACCGATATGCAGCGACTCGTGCTTGTCGATACATTCCACGAATTCCATGGTGGCGCTAATGTCCACGGACTATCTTGTTATTACAACGTGCTGCGTGATCTGTGAAAGTACAGTACAAATTGTTATTACAGCGTGCTTGTCGATACATTCCACGAATTCCATGGTGGCGCTAATGTCCACGGACTATCTTGTTATTACAACGTGCTGCGTGATCTGTGAAAGTACAGTACAAATTGTTATTACAGCGTGCTTGTCGATACATTCCACGAATTCCATGGTGGCGCTAATGTCCACGGACTATCTTGTTATTACAACGTGCTGCGTGATCTGTGAAAGTACAGTAGGCTTGTTATTACAACGTGCTGCGTGATCTGTGAAAGTACAGTAGGCTTGTTATTACAACGTGCTGTGTGATCTGTGAATGTACAGTAGGCTTGTTATTACAACGTGCTGCGTGATCTGTGAAAGTACAGTAGGTTTGTTATTACAACGTGCTGTGTGATCTGCGAATGTACAGTAGGCTTGTTATTACAACGTGCTGTGTGATCTGCGAATGTACAGTAGGCTTGTTATTACAACGTGCTGCGTGATCTGCGAAAGTACAGTAGGCTTGTTATTACAGCGTGCTGCGTGATCTGCGAATGTACAGTAGGCTTGTTATTACAGCGTGCTCTTATTCATATAGCCATCTTTTATACCAGCTTTATTATTTCACAACAAATCAATTCACTATTCTTCTATATCAGAAATTAAACTAAATGATCACAAAGAGATACTTATCAACATCCTTCGTGCCACAATCCTAGGCATCGATTAGCCTACAGAAGTAATTGCGTAGCGGTAGTCTTTATCCGCTGGCGAGCGCAACGATCAACACGCCTCCATTACATCTTGCTCAGCCAAAAATCGACGATCAAAGAGCATACATCTCGCCAGGCGCTGCACTACTGTGGCCAGCAGCAGCGCCTCTATCGGTAGACAAGGTGCACAAGAACTGAAGTAGAAACAATAAGCTAATAAACCAGTTAAATTCTTAGTCTGGGGGTGTTTTCCATTGAAGAAAATATCAGCTAATAAATCAGTTCAAATGGTGCTAAAGGATAATCTGAGGGTGTTTTCCATTGAAGAAAATATCAGCTAAAAAAAATCAGTTAGCCTATATTCTTCTCGATCAGCAAGGAAACTAAGGTCGTAAGAATGCCGTGAAACATCTAATCCTACGCGGTGCAATTTGTTGAAAAATCGTCCTTCACCTCTGAATCTGTCCCCAAACTTCCGGTTCTGTCCCCAAGATAAATTTTTGTCCCGAGATAGGCAACTTTACAGGACAAGGTTTTTTTTCTAAGTGTTTTTTTTTCCCTAGGTTTTTTTTCTAACTTTTTTTTCTAGGTTTTTTTTCTAGTTTTTTTTTCTAACTTTTTTTCTAACTTTTTTTCTAGGTTTTTTTTTTTTCACCTTTTTTTTTTAGTCATCCGTCCCAAAAAGTCAAGAATTTTGTTTTCTCGAATGTCTTTTTCTTCTTAGAACAGGCTGCGAATGTACATTAGAACTTGTTATTAAAGCGTGTTCATAGAGAAGTAATGATTGTACAAGGGCTGTGGTAGTAAATCAGTTTGCTAATAGTAAATCAGTTAAACTCACAATGATATCAAATCCTTATTGTCAACCCATGAATTGAATGAATCATCATAGCCTAACCATTTAACCAAAGACCGATTTCCTCTTTTTCTTATAATCTTTTCTATTTTAAATGTATCTTGCGTTGTCGATTGTAACTCAGCTTCATAAAATGTCCCTTGTATTTGTTCTCCATGATAGTCAGATATTTTATAGGTTATAGGATCCGTGTATTGTATTTGTGTAATAGTAAAAACCTCTTGAGTCCAATTCTGCATGTAGCCTTTCTCAAATGTCTTTTTCTTCTTAGAAATTCTTACTTTATCTCCTACTGAAAATTTAGGTTTAAGTGTTTCAGGTACAGCATCGCCGTATAAATTCATCCACACAACCCATTCGTTTGCTTTGATACTCGCTTTAACAGGAGTCATTTTAATGGAAGAATGTCTTGTGTTGTTGTATAAACTAAGCATATTATCTAAAACATCGATATATCTCTGAGTTGAATTTGCTGTAAAATATTTAAACATCTTTTCTTTTACTGTTCTACTGAACCTTTCCACAACACAACTTTTTTCTTCATTCTCAGTTGAGTATAACTCCATACCTAATGATTTAACCTGTTTATTGTAGAACTCTGTTCCCTTATCTACCCAAAGTTTATCACCCCTTCTTTTGCTCGTATTAAATATTTTAACGAAAGCATCTGCCACAGATTTTCCAGTTTTATCTTTTAACGGTTGAATAAATGCATATTTGGAAAATATATCGATGACGCTTAACAAATATTTCACACCAGAATTAAATTTAGCAAAAGCCTGCATGTCAATCAAGTCAGCCGCCCAAATTCTGTCCACTCCCTGAACATAAACAACTCGCTTCCTAAACTTTCTGACTATAGGTTTATGTAACTCATCGGCAAGGTCATCGGTCCAAGTCAGCCTCTTTTTTTCAATCCCATTCCAAAATGGGTTTTCGTTGATAATATCGGTTTAACTATAGATCTTTCAACTCGTTCGCGGAAAGAAGGATTAGGTTTATTATTTAATTCATCTATCATAGCTCTGTCAGCGACGTTTCTCCCTGCTGTATCAGTATGTTTAGCATAAGCCAGGTCATGACGATAGGCTGCTGCATCAACTCTATCTACTGGTTTACTCCAATCTTTTGGCGTCCCGTCAGGGTTTAAACGCAAATCCAATCGAGTTCCTGGACCCGTGAAAGAATGTCCTGGAAGATGCATTTCACCCGGGTACTTTGCCCATGGAAGTTTAATATTAGAAGTAGCAGAATTGAGAGCTGATACCAAATCACCTCCTTGTACAGTAGTGGACATTTTAGTAAACTGAGTTTTTCTAGCGCCACATTCAACGCATACACATCTAAGCATAGATCTACCATTCTTACTGACGACTCGTTGAATATCTCTACACTCAGTTTGTCGCTTACATTTTACGCAATACGAGCTGTGCTCCATTTTAATATAATATAATTAAAATGGAAGTCCAAGACCTATTGTGGAATGAAGAATCAAGTAAACGCTTTAACAGTCCTCTCCTACCAAGAAGCATCAGAGGTTTGATCGTAGGTAAGTCTCAATGTGGTAAGACAACATTACTACTTAATTTATTACTGAGACCTGGTTGGCTAGACTATGATAACCTACATATATTTGGCAAAAGTCTCTTCCAACCAGAATACAAGATACTTAAGAAAGCATTCGAAGAGAAATTACCAAAGGAAGCAATTATAAGACTTTTTGATAATCGAGATGAGATAATGAAATTAAATGTCTCTCCATCGTCCGTTGTCGAGGAGATGTCTAAAAACATGGAAAAGAAATCCGATATTGACTGCAAGTTCTTTGAAACCTCTGAAGATGTTCCAGATCCACGAGACTTAAGTCGAGATAAGAAGAATCTCATGATTTTTGATGATTTACAGTTAGAACGGCAAAATAAATGCGAATCGTATTACATAAGAGGTAGGCATAGTAATGTAGACTGCTTTTACCTAGCACAAAATTATTTCAAGCTTCCTAGACAAACTATAAGAGAGAATGCTAACTTTATATGTCTATTCCCCCAAGACCTCAAAAATATTAATCATATATACAGCGATCATATAGGCGTAGATGATATGACTATTGAAGATTTTCGAAAACTATGCAAAACTGCGTGGGATGAAACGCATGGTTTTGTGGTTATAGACCTTACTAGTAAAACAAATAAGGGCAAGTACAGATCTGGATTAGATACATTTTACATTAAATAAAAGCAATAATAAAATGATAACAAAATTTAAGATTTTATATTCTAGGTTTAAAAATAGCTATCTAAAATGGAAACCCTTCTTGACGAGATTTTATCTAATACTGAAACGATTGCACGCAACACAGAGGCTAAAGAATCCTTTTGCATTTTGTTGAGCGAAAGGAGCACACGAATTCGAACGAAATTTAATCCACTAATCGAACTGGATAAAAGTAAAAAATATGAAATGGCCCTTGTTAATCTTGAAACGTACTACAGTTTTACTAATATAGACGAAACAAATAATAAATTCGTATATTCGTCAGATAACGGTGTAACGTGGAAAGATTTAGACATTCCAACCGGTTGCTATGAAATCGATGACTTAAACGAATACATACAGAGAATTTTAAAGGAAGAAGGTCATGGTCAATGTATAAAGTTGCGACCAAATAACAATACTTTGAAGGCTGTTTTGGAAATTGATGAGAACTATAAAATTGATTTTAGAGTACCAAATTCAATTAGTACCGTTCTAGGATTTCAGAGTCGTGTATACTCCGAAGGATATAACGAATCCGAGCACATAGTCGAAGTAAACAGCGTGAATAGTTTACGAGTTACGAGTGATATAATAGGATCATCGTATGCTAACGGAACTACGGAGAACATAATTTATTCTTTCTTTCCATCGGTCGGGCCTGGTTACAAGATAATCGAATCTCCTCACAATCTCGTATATCTTCCAATAACGCTATACTCTATTTCATCGATGGAAACAAAACTGATAGACCAAAATGGAAAACTAATTAATTTAAGAGGTGAGGAATTGTCGATACGATTTCACATAAGAGAGGTTTAATTTAAAGTTTATATCTATATTAATAAAGAGAGGATTCTGTCTGTCTGTCTGTCTGTCTGTGTGTCTGTCTGTCTGTCTGTCTGTGTGTGTGTTTGACAGGAATGCATTTCGACAGTTTTTGACCTTTTCACTCCAAACCTTCACTACTCTCTCCGTCTCGGCGTCGGACACCCAGTGGAGGGGTTGGCGATTCTCTATAACCATGGGGGCCAGGGTGGGGGCGAAACCCCCCAAATTTTTTTCAATAAAACGCAGCTATTGATTTCAAACTTTGCACCTAGACAGAGGGCCATCGGAACCACCCAGTGGAGTTGTTGGCGAATCTCCCCCACCTTGGGGGCCACGGTGGGGGCGAAAACCCTAAGTTTATTAAACACCTTTTTAAACGCTTGCATGGTCATTATATAAACGCAGCTGATGTAAATGATCTTCCAATCCGCTTTGCTGTAAAGTCTTACTATAATTATAGTCAACTAGCTGAACCCGGCCACGCGTTGCTGTGGCTGAAAAGAGCATTCAACCATCCCTCCCTACCTCCCCCTCCCCAACCCCCTCACCCACCCCTCCCCTTCCCTCTGCCAACCCTCCCCTTTCGCCTGCCCCTCCCCTCTCCTCCCCTCCCCCTCCCCTCCCCTCCCCCTCCCCTCCCTCCGCTCCCTCTCCAACCCTTCCCCCAACCCCTCCCAACCCCCTACCCCTCCCCCTCCCCTCCCACGTCCATCGCTCCCCTCCGCTGCCTCCCCACCCTATTCGTCCCAGAAAACAATAATTTCACGGGTGGCGTACAGGTGGAGAGGTCAGAGTGTGGTGGGGTGTTGTCAGGTGGGTGAGTTTGGGGTGTGTTGGTGGAGGGTGTGGGGTGGGGTGGGAGCTGGCTTGGGCTGGGGGTTCGGGTGGTGGGGTGGAGGGTAGGGGTGAGTGTAGGATGGGTGGAGGTGGTAGGTGGAGGGCGGAAGGGGTGGGATGGGGCGGGTGAACGAGGTGGGGTGGACGGGGTGGGGTGGGGTTCGGGGGTGGAGGTGGGAATGTGGTGAGAGTGTGGGGTGGAGGTGGGGTGGAGGAGTGGAGGTGGGGTGAAGGTGGGGGTGTGGTGAGGGTGGGGGTGGGGTGAGGTGGAGGGGTAGAGGTGTGAAGCGGGGCGGGTGGAGGGGTGGGTGGGGTGGGGTGGGGGCTTTGGGGTGGAGGTGGGAGTGTGGTGAGGATGGGGTAGAGGTGGCGTGGAGGGGTGAAGCGGGGCGGATGGAAGGGGGTGGGGTGTACGGGGTGGGGTGGAGGTGGGGTGGAGGTGTGGTGTGGGTGGGTGAAAAGGGTGGCATGGGGCGGGTGAACGGGGTGTGGTGAGGGTGGGGAGTGGGGTGAGGTGGAGGGGTGGAGGTGTGAAGCGGGGCGGGTGCAGGGTGTGGGTGAGGTGGGGTGCTTTGGGGTGGAGGTGGGGGTGTGGTGAGGATGGGGTGGAGGTGGCGTGGAGGGGTGAAGCGGGGCGGATGGAAGGGGGTGGGGTGTACGAGGTGGGGTGGAGGTGTGGTGTGGGTGGGTGAAATGAGTGGCATGGGGCGGGTGAACGGGGTGTGGTGAGGATGGGGGTGGGTGAGGTGGAGGGGTGGAGGTGTGAAGCGGGGGCGGGTGGAAGTGTGGGTGTACGGGGTGGGGTGGGGGTTTTTGGGGTGGAGGTGGGGGTGTGGTGAGGATGGGGTGGAGGGGTGAGGCGGGAACGGATGGAAGGGGTGGTGTACGGGGTTGGGTGGAGGTGGGGTGTGGTTTGGTTGTGGCCTGAGCGGGTCTAATCCTAAATTTCCCGGGCAACGCCGGGTACCCCAGCTAGTTTAATATAAGATGAGCGCTTACGCTAAGGTCAAAGTTAATATTTCTGAAGGGCAAAAAGAGAAGATTAAGCGAGCTGCTCAAGTAGGGACTGGAGTGAGTATAAGACTTTCTCATGAAGACATAACTGGTGAGCATGTATTCGCTCTAAACCAGAGGCAAATTAACAAGTTAACTAAAGCGTATCAGAATGGAACTGGAGTGATAATTAAAATGGGTAAAAAGCAATTAGAAGACAATGCGAGAGTCGAAGGCGGATTTATTGGCGCTATTCTACCGTTCTTAGCAACAGCCGGAAAGTTTCTACTGTCTAGTGTTCTTCCGAGTTTAGCTACAGGAGCCTTAACAGGATTGGGTTCTGCAGCTGGTTCCAAAATTGTCGATAAAATTAGTGGATCTTCGATCTCACAGATACGTGGATCTTCGATAAGTGGATCTGGCGTGCTGTACGTTAAGAAAGGAGGAATATGCTGTAAGATAGTGCCTGCTGGGGAAGGTCTTTTTCTATCTCCGTGGAAAAAGGGTATTTCGATATCGGGTTCCGGTCTGTTTATGAAAAGAGGAACAGGATATGTCAGCGGTGAAGGTCTTATACTTGGTCCCAATTCACCATTTAAAAATATTCCTATTCTTGGAATGTTACTTTAAACAATCTCTTATATAAATGTCTGGATACGGTCACCCAATACACAAATTTATCACCAAACGAAAGCCTCGTGTGAGTACGATAATTTGGATGCCTAAAGTGGTCACTCACGCTCCTGCAAGACAACGAGCAGGCGATAGATATGAGATTTTTGCTCAGCAAGCGATAACGATTGAACCAAAGACAAATATTACAGTAGAAGTAGGCCTTGGAGTCCGAATGACCAGTGGAATGTGTCTAGTCTCTCTTAGACAGAAGTTGAAACAACTCAGACTGAGTCTTCAAGATGGTACTGTCCTAGAGGACGCAGAGGATATAATAATTACAATTCAAAACAACTCAGATTCACCAGTTACTATAAACGAAAAAGACTCCATATGTTATGTTAATTACTACGATGCATAACGTGTACGTTTTACGTTTACGTTTTACGTTACGTTTTAAACATTATAATAAAAAATGTCACTACTGAAAATTAGCGATCCTGCAAAAAGAGATTTTATTATCGAAGAGTTTTTAAAAACGAAAAAAAATATTAAACAAAACTTTCTCTCAGAGAGAATAGATGATCTTGGACTTCAACGAGAATTAACGAAAATCTACAAACCAATAGTCGACTCTCAATCGGCAATTTCAAAAGAACAAAACGCTTTGCTGTCGACAATAAAAGATAATTCTGCAGCAACATCACTTGCTCTAAAATCACTTCCAGATTCGTTGAAAACTATTCAATTTCCTCAGTATCCGTCTATAGAGGCGTACGATGACGATGACCCAGTAGAAGACATTAGAAGGTTAGAATTAGGAAATATTGCAGTTGAATACCTTAAAAAATATGCTTCTGATAAAAGACTTGTGGATACAACATTCGGATTAAGATCAAGAGATGGAAAATTCTACATCGGTGACAGCGAAGCCTCAATCCAAGGAAATGATATTACAGTTGGAACCACAACTTATCAAGGAACTCCAGGATTATGGGAATTGTTAACGTTAGCTAGTCCAAACAGTTCAATTTATGATAATCGTGATCTCGAAGAATACGCCGAGATTCTAATTAAAACGAATGCCATGAGTCAGCCAAATAAACCAAACAAACCTAAATCGTCTAGAAGTGTAAAATATGCAAAGATAATAAAACCCATATGGGACGATTACATGAAGTTAAGAGGTAAAACAGGAAGCGGAATAATTACCATTCCTTCGGATCCTAACGAATTAGTAAAACAACTTGAGTTACGATTGTATAGCTATAAAGCGGGAAATACAGGAGTAAGAAATGAAATTGTAGGCATGAGTGACGAGTTACTAAGACAAGGAGTGATAACCAAAGATGAATATAAAAAATTGATGATCTAATTTAAAAATTGATGATCTAATTAAAAATTGATGATATAGAAATGCTGGTCGTTGCGAGAAGAAGTTATAAAAAAGTACACGTTGTCGGTGGAGCAGGAATATTCGATTCCATTGCAGGATTTCTCAAGAGGCTACTGACATCGAATGCAGCCAAACAAATTGCGAGCACAGCTGTCAAAGAGATTGGGGGTGTTGCTAAGGATAAGGCGATCGACGTTGGAAAACGATTACTCAATAAGATACTCCCTACAGCTCCTGTTCAGCAGCCGATAACTCAGGAAACTAAAGTCATTCTAGCTAGATTACTCGGGTCGAATCCGCAAATGACGGGAGGAGCTATTAGAATTCAGGATCTCGTAAAACGCTTAAACGGAGGTGGTTTGAAAATGGCTTAAGGTTAATTTTCTTATTTAGACCAAAAAATTTATTTTCTTATTTAAAAATATATGTATAATAAAATGCAATCCGATATTCTAAGATTCACAGAGCAACCATTGATCGATGAAGGTATCGAGCGATACGAATGGCATGAGTACGAACCTGTAGCGAGAACTAACCTTAACAGTTCTGGTGAAATAAGAATAAATATTGAATTACAGGACTTATATAGTCACCCAGCAGAGTCATATCTGCAATTCGAAGGAAGACTAATTAAAGCCGATGACACCGCATACGTTAATGCTGATTTAGTCGCTCTTACGAATAATGGGCTTATGTATCTATTCAGTCAAATATCCTATCAGTTATCTAATCAAGAAATCGAAACGCTATTTCATCCGGGTCAAGCTACAACGATGCTCGGTTTACTTACGTATCCAAACGATTTTCAGCTGACTCAAGGCTTAAATCAGCTGTGGTATAAAGACACTGGAGCGACTGCTGTTATTGCGGACAACCCCGGATTTGCCACTAGACAAAGCTTTCTCATTCGCAAACCAAACACTAAAGGAATGTTCAGCTTTATTGTTCCGTTGAAGCATATTTTCGGGTTTTGCGATGATTACGACAAGATTATTTACGGCTTCAAACAGACGTTGACTTTAGTTCGTAAAGCGGACGATGATGCCATATTCCGAGATAACGCTGCAGCTGCTGGAAAAGTTGCGATAAACAAAATTTCATGGTTTATTCCACACGTTATTCCTTCCGATATGGAACGAATGCAGTTGTATAAGACGATTGAATCGAAATTAACGTTGCCAGTTGCGTATAGAGCTCGTCAATGCGATACGATAACAGTTCCTCAGTCGACAAGTTTCAGTTGGAGATTAAGCGTTAAAACATCCCCGGAGAAACCTAGATATATCATCGTAGGATTTCAGACGGACCGTAGCGGTAATCAGGAAAGTAATCCGTCGCTATTTAATCACTGCGATCTCAAGAACATTTATGTGATGATGAATCAAGAAAGATATCCAGCTGTAGATCATAACCTGTCGTTTCCTAATCAACAATTCTCCAGAGCGTATAGAGACGCGTCCTCCTTTAGTCAAAAGTTTTACGGTATGGATAAGTTGATTACGCAAAGCAATATAACACCTGTAGATTATAAAGAATTATATCCGTTGTTCGTGTTCGATGTAAGCAAACAATCCGAGCGTTTGAAATCTTCAGTCGTTGATATTCAGATTAAGGCTCTTTTCAATGCAGCAGTGCCAGCCGACACCGAAGCGTATGCTGTCGTAATTTCAGATAGGTTGCTGCAGTTCCAATCGGATGGACAGAAAATGAGTGTAGTGTATGGAAAATTGATTTAAAGAATACTTATATATTATGAAGCTACCAGAGCTTAGAATGTTGGCCAAGCATAACAATGTTACAGGCACTTCGCATCTCAACAAACCTCAAATGATAGCTGTACTGATCGAAAAGAATATTCTTCCGATGGACTACAAGTCTGTGTCATATCGACATGACACGTTGGGTAGTATCAGGAAACAACCGAGAAGAGTAGATATTATAGATCGAGAGACTGGCGTTGTTACCTCGTATCCATCGATGTATAAAGCTGCTAAGGCGTATGGTCAGAGTGCTGGCATAATAGCTTATCATAACGGAAATGTCTGGAGAGATAGATACGAAATTAAAGTGTTCGAGAGATAGATAAGTGGATCTTCGATCTCACAGATAAGTGGATCTTCGATCTCACATGTATTAATGTTTTTTGCGTGGTAAGATAAAATGGATTTAAAGAAAAGTAGTTTAATAAACATGAACCATGTTGAACACTTGCTCGACTCGCCGGTTCCTAACATTAAGGTTCCTACGCTTACGCCTACACCTGGTAAATACAAACCAGTAGCGCCTAAGAGAAAATACAAAAATAGGGTTAGATCCAAATTAAATGATTTTGCGGATTGGCTACTTAGTTATGTGCCCGAACGAGACACTAAAGTCGTTAACGAAAAACTGGAATCGTTGAAGTTAACTGTTTCCAGGATATTTGATAAACATAAAATTCGAGAAACGGCGTCGGCTATTAAAGGATTTACCAAGCAATATAGAATAGATGGAATTAATGGAATGGATGCCTCGTCGTTTCTTGATTTCGTCAGACCGCAGGTAGTTAATCTGTTGTCGAGTAATCGCCAGACAAAGACTAATTTAGTTCTTACTTGTACTATGGAACGCGTAGATATGAAATCTGGAATAGTGACTTCTGAGGATATACCATTCGTTTCCAGGGCAGAAGTTATTTTAGAAGCTACCGACTTGAATGAAATATACAGCAGAAAGAAGGATAAAATCATGGAGTCTATTGCTAGTTTTCAGATGCAAGGAAGTAATTGGAGATTTAAAACTGTTGTAAAATTAGATATCAATACGGTAAAATATAAACCCTTGAGAGGTAGTTCTTACATTCCACTTCCCGACTTTTTAGCTAATAAAAAGGCTATTATAAATATGAAAAACGACGACGAAGAATGTTTCAAATGGTGTATCACTAGAGCTTTGAATCCGGTTGTGAAAAATTCGGAGATAATAACGAAAGCTTTGAAAGAACAGTCTAAAAAACTTAATTGGAGTGGCATTGAGTTTCCAGTTGCTGCTGATGCTAATGTGATAGGTAAATTTGAGAGAAATAATAATATTAGTGTTAATATATTTGGTTACGAAAAACATGTCTATCCGCTTTATCTGTCTAAGTGTGAAAGTAGTATTTGTGTAGATCTATTGCTTATTTCCAACGGAGAAAGGAAACATTATTGTTGGATCAAGAATTTTAACAGAATGATGAGATTGAGGACTCATTCGATGTATTATTGTAAAAGGTGTATGAATGGTTTCACAACGACAGGAGCGCTTAACAACCATAATGAGTACTGCAAACTGCATAACGCACAAAAATAGAAATGCCACCACCAGGAACTATGTTAAGTTTTAAAAATTATAACAATTCTATGAGGGTTCCGTTTATAGTCTACGCAAATTTCGAGTCTTTTGTAAAACCGATCGATACATGCCAACCAAATCCAGAGTTGTCGTACACTAATAAATATCAAAAGCATAATCCTAGCTCCTTTTGTTACCACATAAAATGTTTCGACGATAGTGTATATTCTCAATATCCTGTGACGTTTACGGCTGAAAGCGAAGATGATGATGTTGGTCAAATATTTGTAGATAAACTCGAAGAGAATATAAAACGAATATATAATCAATTCAAATTCCCTAAGAAGATGATATTTACAGAAGAGGACAAGAAGTGTTTTGATACAGCTACTATATGTCATATCTGTGAAAAAACGTTGGGTGAAGACCGAGTGAGAGATCACTGTCATCTTAGCGGTAAATTTAGAGGGGCTGCTCATAACATTTGTAATGTAAACTATAAATGTCCAAAGTTCTTTCCCGTTGTGTTTCACAATCTTTCCGGGTACGATTGCCATCTGTTCATTAAGAAACTGAGAGGTGATAATGGAGAGAAAATTAACTGCATACCTAATAACGAGGAAAAGTATATATCTTTTAGCAGAGAGGTTGTTGTTGATAAGTTTGTAAATAAAGAGGGAAAAGAGATTACCGTCAAGCGACAACTGCGTTTTATCGACAGTTTTAAATTTATGGCTTCTAGTCTTGATGCTTTATCGAGGAACCTAAGCAAAGACCAGTGTAAAAATATTGGGAAACGATATACTGGAAAGAAGCTCGATCTTTTGCTGAGAAAAGGCATATATCCTTATGACTACGTTGATTCATTTACTACCTTTAATGAAACCGAACTACCACCAAAATCCGCTTTCTATTCTAAGCTAAATGATTCGAATATTAGCGATGAAGACTACGAGCATGCAAAAACGGTATGGAAGGAATTTGGATGCAAAACATTCAGAGAATATCACGATTTATACAACGTTTCGGATGTTCTGTTACTTGCTGATGTTTTCGAAAACTTTAGAGATGTGTGTATGAAGTACTATACGCTTGACCCTGCATGGTTTTTTACATCTCCTGGTTTAGCTTGGGATGCCGCTTTAAAATTGACAGGCGTGAAATTGGAGTTATTGAGTGATTACGATATGATTCTGATGATTAAGCAAGGGATGAGAGGAGGAGTGAGCACAATATCAAATCGTTACGGGAAAGCGAATAATAAATATATGAGCGATTTCAATAGTAACGAAAATTCTACATTTATCACTTACCTGGATGCGAATAATCTATATGGATGGGCTATGATCAAACCTTTACCTACTCACGGGTTCAAATGGATGAACGAAGATGAATTAAAAAATTGGAGAAGTATTCCATGCATATTGGAAGTTGATTTGGAATATCCTGAAGAGTTACACGACCTGCATAACGATTTTCCGTTAGCCCCCGAAAGCATTGAGATTAACAAAGTCAAAAAGTTAATTCCAAACTTAAACGATAAAAAGAAGTATGTGCTGCACTACGATAATCTGAAGCTGTATGAGAGCTTGGGTTTGAAAATAACAAAAGTGCATAGAGGTGTACTATTCGAAGAAAGTGATTGGTTGAAAAAGTATATCGATTTAAATACAGCTCTTAGAACGAAAGCTACTAATGACTTTGAGAAAGACTTTTTCAAATTAATGAATAACAGTGTCTTTGGAAAAACTTGTGAGAACATTGAAAATCGTGTTGATGTAGAGTTAGTGTGTCAAGAGGAGAGGGCTATTGAACTAGCCGCTAAACCTAATTATGAGAGATGTACTATTTTCGATGAAAATCTAATAGCCGTTCACATGAAAAAAACTAAATTGTACTATAATAAACCTATATATCTTGGCATGTGTATATTAGATTTGAGCAAAACGTTGATGTATGAATTTCATTACAATTACATCAAGGATAAATACGGAAATAGAGCTAAATTATTATTTACTGATACAGATTCTTTGACATACGAAATTAAAACTGAAGACTTTTACTCAGATATCGCAGAAGATATTACAGCTCGATTCGACACGAGTGAATACCCGAGAGATCATCCATCTGGTATTGAGGTTGGAGTAAATAAAAAAGTTATTGGGATGTTCAAGGATGAAACTAGTGGGAAACAGATAAAAGAATTTATCGGACTGCGAGCAAAGTTGTATTCTTATAAGATGGCTGCTGGAGATGAGCACAAGAAATGTAAAGGAATTAAGAAGAATGTTGTCCAGAAAACTATTACTCACGAAGATTACAGAGACTGCTTATTTACCAAAAAAGAACAACAACGAACGATGAATGTTATTAGATCTTATCATCACGATATTTATACGGAAGAAATTAATAAAGTTGCATTATCTGCAGATGATGATAAACGGGTAATAATGCAAGATGGCATTCATACTTTGGCATATGGTCACTATTCGTTGAAAACTTTTAATTAATGTTTATATTTAATAAATGAGCGTCAAACAAATCGATGTTTGTGGAGTAGTGCTACCGAATATTGCTTTATCGAATGTGGATCTAATCGAAGCGGCTAAGAAACTAAACATAAATAATTTCAGAGGAGTATTTCTCAGAGACGAGCTGCCGAAGAAACCTGGATGGAATGAGTGTGGGATATTGAATCTAGACGACTCTAATGGGGTGGGGACTCATTGAAATCTATTTAAAGAATAAATATATATATATAAAATGGAAGACTCTAAAGTGTGTTCCAAATGTAAGATGGAGAAAAGCTTCAGCGAATTTCATAGAGATAAATCAAATAGGAGTGGGTATTATTCTAGTTGTAAAACGTGTAAAAATATCAAAGGGAAGGAACTTAGACAAAAATACTCGATACTAGAGACTAGGGAAATAAAAGATAAAAAAGTTTGCGGTCGATGTAAGAAAGAAAAGAACATAGTAGATTATGTAAAAAATAGATACTGTAAAGATGGGAGAGATAATGAATGTAAGGAATGTAAATATAAATATAATCACGCATATTCTGAAGCTCGAAAGAAATATGACCCAGGCTTTAAACTACTCAAAAGTATGAGGACCAGGCTGGGCGACGCATTAAAAGGCAAATCGAAGTCACAAACGACGAGGCAACTTATCGGTGTCGACTTTGAAATATTTACTAAATGGATCGAATTTCAATTAGAAGAAGGAATGAGTATGGAAAATCACGGTTCGGTTTGGCATGTCGATCATGTTTTACCAATATCATCGTTCAACTTGCTAGATGAAGAAGAACTTATTAAAGCTATGAATTGGAAGAATATACGTCCATTGCTAGCACTAAAAAATATCCAAAAATCAAACAAAATAGATCGCTGGCTGTATGTAGTGCAGGAAGTAAAATCGAATTACTTTTTAAAACATTTAGATGAAATATAAAATGAGTTCTGCAACTGTGAAAAACATCGATGTCGAAGGCGTAGTTCTTCCAAATCATCCGTTAACGAATTTTGAATTATTGGATGCCGCGAAGAAGCTGAATATTCCGAATTTTAGAGGCGTTTTCGTGCGAGACGAGCTGCCGAATAAACCTAGACGGATTGAATGTGGGATATTGAATCTAGACGATTCTAAAGGAACCGGTCAGCATTGGTGCTCTTTCTTAAAGAGCGGTAACGAGAAAATATATTTCGATAGTTACGGCCTTCCTCCCCCTCTGGAACTGATAAAGTATTTACGCCGTCCAGTGTTATATAACAGCGAGCGAATACAACCCGATAACGAAGTATTTTGTGGTCATTTGTGTCTGTACGTCTTAAAGAAGACGATGAGCGATGGTTGTAAATTTCAAGAAGTTATAAATGGCTTGCATTAAAAATTATTATATATAAATATATATATAAAATGCCTGTCGATAAATTTGGTCGCACCGCTGCTGGAGGAACATCACGAAGAGTAATCGCTGGAGGTGTTACTCTTAGCCAAGTAAATGCTAATTTTCTTCGATTGGATGGGGCAAATCTGCCGACTGGAAATCTAAATATGAATGGATGTGTGATAAAAGGTCTCCCAGTAACGAATACTTCGACTGCCGGAATGGATGAAGCTTTAAGTAGGGGGCAAGCCATTGATTTGATAACGAATCACAACGATTCTCCGTCCAACGATAATCATTTGACGAATAAGAAATACGTTGATGAACAAGTTACAAAGTACGTCGATAAATCTCTGAAAAAGTGCCATGTTGGATATATTCCTCCCTTGGAAGCTGATGTAAGTGTGACAGGATTCGTTGCTAGTGCCAGTGAGTGTTTATCCGGAAGCAAAGCCTACCATGCTTTCACTAATCTCAAGGACGATGTTAACACAGCTTGGAATTCAGGTCAAGTAATGGCTTGGTTACAAATTAAATGTCCTGAGCCAGTTAAAATTTGGAGAATTGCGATGAAAACCGTATCTGTATCTTATTTCGATTTTGACGCTAGCAATGATGAAGTAGTGTTTGAAAAATTACCCATATTCCCTTCTTCAACGAATTCACCGGCTGTTCCGAGATTTTGTAATATTACTAGACCTATGGGTGCGTATCAATATTACAGAGTTACATCAACGCAAGTGGATGATTTTTCTCCACGAGGGATTCAGGTAATGCAATTATATGTATACGATGACTAATCTGCATTAAAAATTATTATTATATATAAAATGCCTGTCGATAAATTCGGTCACACCGATGTTGGTTCATCACAAAGAGTAATCGCTGGAGGTGTTACTCTTAGTCAAATAAATGACAGTTTTCTTCGATTGGATGGAGCAAATTCAGCGACTGGAAATCTAAATATGAATGGACATGTGATAAAAGGTCTCCCAGTAACGAATACTTCGACAGCAGGAATGGATGAAGCCCTAAGTCGGGGTCAAGCAATTGATTTGATAACGAATCACAACGATTCTCCATTGAACGATAATAATTTGGTTAATAAGAAATACGTTGATGAACAAGTTACATCGAAGGTGTCTAAGTCTGGTGATACAATGACTGGCGACCTATTTTTAAGCAGCATCGGCAGGGATCTTTCGCGGGGGATGGGATGTAAGGATTTGGATGGAAGTAAAGATTTTAATATATTTTTAGGAAATACAACGAATAAAATAGAAGGGCGATTAAACCTACCAATTATATTTCTGTCGACGGCTGGGTTTAGTTTTAGAATAAATAATGAAACCATGTTAGAGATGGTTAAGTCAATGGGTGGTGGTAATCTTTCGTCTAAAATAAATGTGCATAAGCCCATCTTTATGCATGGTGCTCACATTACAGGTCTACGCGATCCCCTCGGTGACGGCGATGCAGCTACTAAAAAATACGTTGATGTGAAGTCAACTGTTGGACCCGCGCTTAGCATTTATTCTTTCACTCGTCAAGCCATAACCGCTAGAACTCCGACAATAGTTTCTTTCAATAGTGTAAGATTCGAAACCGATATTGGCATAAGAACGAGCCTGTCTCGTTTCACTCCCGGTAAAGCCGGATATTATATCGTTTCGACGTACATAGAATTTTGTGACAGTAATACCGCTCATGGTAACGTCTACCTGTATAAAAATGGGTTGAATTACATGCAAATTGCGGGCGGAGGGGGTACGGGAGCTGCGAATAACAATTCAACCGGTAGTAGCATAGTTTTCCTAACCAATACCGATTACCTCGAGATATTCGTTTATTCATTCATCGCACTAAATATATTAGCTAGAGATTTTTCAGTGGCATTCTTACGACCTTGATTTGTAGCTAAACTACTAAGAACTTTTAACTGGTTTATTAGCTGATTGTTTCTTCAATGGAAAACACCCCAGAAAATCCTTTATCACCATTTAAACTTAATTTATCTTCAATATCAGGCTTCTTAAAAAATAGCTAGCTAATTAATTATGCATCAGGAAAATAATAAAATACCCCAAAGGAGAAGAGGAGGAATCAGGGAAATAATAAAAGACTACTAACCACGGTACTACCGAGCTATCCACTGCACTACCGAGCACCCCCCTCAGGAAATAATAAAAGACATCCAGAAGATAAAATAATTAACTAACCACGGTACTACCGAGCTATCCACTGTACTACCGAGCACCCCCCTCAGGAAATAATAAAAGACATCCAGAAAATCCTTTAGCGCCATTTTAAAACTTAATTTATCTTCAATATCAGGCTTCTTAAAAAAGTCAAAGAATCCATTCTGCATCATTTTAACTTAATTTATCTTCAATATCAGGCTTCTTTAAAAATAGCCAAAGAATCCATTCTGCATCTACTCAGGCAATTCCCTACTTGGCCGTTGCCACCCCCTCACCGCTTTGAGGTGTGGGTGGACTTCGAGGAGTACATTTTTATATAAGCTTAGGCCAACATGCTGCACGTTGAGTCGATGTAGAGAGTAACACTACTGTGAAAAACTCGTACTGTTTGGCGCACAGTTCCTCCTGCCCACTAACTGCACAATACACAATCCTTTTGTTTCCGGGCAATTAGAAGCTGGACATTTCGGAGCGGACATTTCGGAGCGGACATTTCGGAGCGGACAATAATTTGGAGCGGATTGACGAAATGTTTTGCTTAAAGTTGATAGAAGTTGGATCGATGGAAAGAATTTTTGGTAACAATATATAGCCTAACATGGACTGATAAAAATAATATTGCTTAAATAGAAGTTGGCTAAATGGGAGTTTGATATAGCCTACGAAAGCAATAGTTGCTCAAAATAGACGTTGGACTGATGAAAATAATTCTTGCTTCAGCAGAAGTTGGATTGCTAAGAATAATTTGTTGTCTGTTTGAAATATCTTGTTCGAATTGTCTGTTACGAGTTATCCGCTCCAAAACGCCAAGCTCCGAATAATTATTGTTCGGGAACCCTATCGGCCTTCACCGTTTGTTGTCATCAATTATTGCCAACATAACATGGAATGTCTTAAGTAGTTTTGGAGACACTTAAAATCCGAATACAAGTCAATTTGTTCTTCTCAACACAACCAGTTATAGAGTTTGCGGTGCAAAACGATCAACCACAGTTTGTTTACCTACGTGACAACTTAAGGTTCGGGAGATGACGCTGTAATCTAGGAAAGGAAACTGTAGCACAGTCAAACAAGTCCCTCAAGACTTTTTTCTTTGTTCGTGGTTGGGCTGGGAGCGCCTCTGAGTAGCTTCTTGAAGGGGCGCTATATAAATGTTCTGAATGAAAGAATTAATAAGTCAAAGAAGTCAGAGATAGTAGGTCTACGACATTCATTTTTCCTATAGAAACTCTTAGTTGGCCTAATCTCAAGATGCCGTGTTCCAGGATTTGCAGCAATCTGCAAAGCAATTATTAATGTGTGACTCCACAATGTTGAACCAAACGTTAGGGTCGTTTCAGACAAAGTGAACCACTTTTCACGTTTGACCACTTTGCTACCTTCAGAAGCATCGTATCAAGGATTCAAAGACATCATTTTAAAGAGAATAAATTGCTCTTAAAGGCTATGCAGTTAACTCTTTCCCACCCGATGGGGTCTCCCGTGACCCCATTAACAGCATAGGTATCAAAACAATTCCGGCTGGAATGAGTTAAACTGGACTGGTGTTGAGGTTGAGTGGATCATATATCAATTTAAAGTTTTAATGTCCAGTGGTTCTCTTTACCTGAATTTTAAGATATAGTGAATCAGTTTTTTTTATAAAGTGAACCAGATCTTACTTGTATCAAACTATATTTATCTAAAGTATGCCAAATGCAAAAAGCCCAAATAGTCTATATAAATTACATTAGAATGTAAACATTTGCATTTTTAATAATTTTAATAAGTGACAACTAAATTGAACTTAAAAGTCTGTTGATCATAAGATTAGTGTTGTTTTCGTTAACGAAAACGAAAATGGTAATTAACGAAAATGAAACATTTTCCTTGACGAAAACTGAAACTAAAACTAAAATGAGGTGACAACGAAAACTAAAACTAAAACGAAATTTGCCGCAATCAAAACTAAAACTAAACGAAAATTGATCAAACGAAAACTAAAACGATATTCGGTCAAACGAAAACTAAATAATTTGCTCGTGATTTTACTTTAATTGTCATTTATTTGTATTATGCAAATGGCGTGTCATACTTTTCCTCTTCCCGAGGTTTGGTGAACTTTGGTCCCAGTATTCTCTGGTCAATCAGCGTCTGCTTCAAGCCGTCTAGGTCGAAGAATTGTCCACCCAAGTTCTATAGACTCCGTGAATTGGTACCTTATGCAGATTAGCTTGGTCTACCTCGAGCGTATGGCTGTGTCTTTACCTCCGCGTATGCAACCCGTGTGTGCACGACCTGTGCGCGCGCGTGCGTATGTGTGTACCACTAACCCAAGATCAGATTGAAAGCACCTTGCCACTGGCCACTGTTCTAGATAGCTGCATGTAGGCTGTCTATTGTCTAAACTACATGTAGGTCAAGAGCAATTGTCCACACAAGATCTCTAGACTCCCCTGAGAGGGGTATCTGTATGCAGATTAGCTTGGTCTACCACCAGTGTTTGGTTGATTATATAGAATGATCTAGTATGTGACAACCATAGGCGTAGGGGACATTTCAACGTTGGGGGGGGGGCAAAAATGAGACTTTTTGCCCGAAAAAAATTTTTTCGTCCGGCCAAAATCTTAAGAAAAATTCCCGTAACGGTTGCCCGAAACTTCTGACGACCTTTTTTTTAGTCATCCGGGCAAAATCTTCTGAAGTTTCAAGTTACTTTTTGCTCGAAAGGTCTGACGACCATTTTTTTGGGCAAGTCTGATTTTTCGGGCAAGAAGACCCGGAAAAATAAAAAAGTAAAATTTTTCTAACACTTTTTTTCTTTTTCCGGGTCTGCTTGCCCGAAAAATCAGACTTGCCCAAAATTTGGGGGGCATTTGCCCCCTCTCGACCCCCGTCTCTTACACCTATGGTGACAACACATGTCAGATGCTAATGAATTTTGAAATGCCATTTCACAGCTTATTCCAGCATCCTTTCTTTGGTGTCAGAAGCTGATCGTTGCAAGAGTTTTGGAGTTCATAAATTGTAATTATAGGCATGGTCTTCGATATTTCGTTTTGACAGAAAGGCCTATTGAAAAGGTAATGAATTCACTATTTCCATCTAAGTAGTTTTGCAAAAATACTTTTAAAAATAGCTTCTAGTAAATAAATTGAAAAACAGCTTATTTGTTTCTATAACCAGAATTGAACGTGCAATAAAAAAATTAAAAATAGCGAAATAACATTAAAATATGATCTAGGTTGATACAACTATAGGGCTAAATATCTCTATCATAATTATATTACTCACAAACAATAATTAATTACATGCTGAGGTATTAATTGCGCAGATTAGAAGAAAAGGACATTTCACATAAATCAGTAGGCTAATTTTTTATATTCATCACGTCTTCGTTTTGTCTTGTATTTATTTAGGTTCTTCAAGAAATTAAATGGCATTAAGTTCTAACGAGTCAATAGCCCCAGCTTACTAAAACGAAAACTAAAACAAAAATTGGATTACTAAAACTAAAACTAAAATTGGATTACAAAAACTAAAAGTAAAATTGATCCATAAAAACTAAAACGAAAACTAAAACTAATATTTAGCAACAATTAAAACTAAAACTAAATATCAAGACTAACAATAAAAACTAAAACTAAAACTAAAATTGAAACAATATTAAAACAACACTACGTAAGATCATAATGCATAGGCATTGAGACTAGGTCAACTATGGATCACCCTGGTGATGCTGAGATTGCTGAAACCTACTTTAGTTCCTACATTTACGTTCAGCAAAAACATATTATGCAATCTATAATAATATGATTCACAGAAATAAGATTAGGCCTTTCACAGCATTATAAATTGTAGAGAATCAACTCTTAACCATCATTGAATAATTGTTATGTTTGACTGCATTCCTCGATGATCTTCAATCCACAAATGCAATTGTGGCTGCTCTCGTCATTTCAAACTTCGGAGGTTTGCTGTTTGTGCTCTTTTTGCCTATTGCCACTCTCTGTGTCACTGTGTGGTACCAAAATAAGATCTGCAAAGGATAGCTCTAGGCCTACTGACATGAAAGTTGCATTCTGCATAGCTATGACTAAGTCTACGTCTAAGTCAGTGCTGTCCAACGTGCGGGCCGCACGCGGCCCGCGTAGACATTTCAAGTGGCCCGCCAGAGCATGCTAAATTCTTGCACTGTGTGCAAAAATAATGAAGTGGGCCTAAGGGATAAAGTCTAGTCGAATTTAACGGTTTTTTATACTTTGGTGTTTGGAAAAGCCACCTGCAGAAAAGCCAATTCGACAGCTAAAATCTTATTTAGGCCTATATCTGGGGTTAGATTGCCGTAGTCTGTGAAAAGACTGATAAACGACTTCGAGCTTTGAACAACTTTTATCTCTGTATACTCAACTAAACTGCCCTCGCATAGGCCTACCGTCCAAACCGTTCATTTCTAGTCAGTTTATGAGAACTGCACAGCTGCAACAGTTCCTTTCGAGAGATTGTCCATTTGGAGTCCTGGGGGTTGAAGGGAAACTATAGGGCATAGGCTATGTCGATGAGAGTCCACAGAACCGATGAATGGCGGTACTGACAGAGTAGAGATGAACAAAAAACTGTAACTGGGCGACGAAATGAGGAGCTGAGTTTGCCAAACGGTGGCTGAGCGACAAACTTAATTAAAAATGAGCTAAGCGCACCTATTAATAATTTCAGTGCTGATCTATATTCAAGCATGTCAAACGTGCCATGTGTAAGTTGATAGTGCTTGGTATGATACACTGTTCAATTATAATTTTATACATTACAATAATTTCATAAAACAGTTGAAAATTATCAGTAAATGTTTGCCGTTGCTCTTGACCTTATTATTGCGGCCCTCGGCGACAAGAATTAGGCTTTTGCGGCCCACGGGGTCAAAAAGGTTGGACAGCACTGGTCTAAGTAATGGATCAAGTGAATGCTAGATGTGGCCATCTCTTGAGCAATCTCAGCATTACCAGAGTCCAGAGCCCCATAGTTAATCTGGACTCTATTCTCAATGCTTTGTGCATGAACTGAGACCAAGAAGCAAGGCACTGTCAGAGTTGTTTGATAGAGTTGGATTAGGGAGTTTTGCCTTCTCAATACCACTATTTACACTCGAGTCAGACACCTTTATAGTCTCACAACTAGGTGCCAAATTTAGGTAATAGGGCCTACAATGTTTCAATGTTACTTGTTGAAACTGAATCAGACACTGGCCAAGTCTCAAGATATCTGGCTGCCACCTGCCTAACTGATGAAACTTTTAGGTCTGTTTTGCGAAAGCATTTAGTCTTTCAATGCACTTTCCATACAGCCTGGGTCCCATGTAGGCTTATTAGGCTTTTCTTTTTCGATTACTTTGACTCACAGAAAGAGTGACATTTTGCTGGTCTTTCTTTCTCCTTTTCTCATGTGTCTTGTTCCATGATGGTGGAGTCTTCCGCCTAATAAATTCATAGCTTAAACTTCAAAGCTAATTTGCTCGTTTTTCGACAATGAAATTATTACTAGCATTAATTTGCTTAAAATTGACTACTAATGAACGTCTTGAGCTACCTGCCATTTTTCTCGGTGACATTCGACCACATGACTATGTTTCCGGTATCCACCAGCTGTGCGTCTGGTGTTATGATGGTCAGAGCTATTTACACAATTAAAATGTGGATATTCCTCTCATAATATGAACCTCGACACGGTCTGCGGTCAGTATCAACGAAATCGAGGAAGTATCGTGTCTCTCGTGTGGCAAACAAGTCTGGGAGCATATGAAAGAAGTATCACTCTTTGTGACTATCCTATAATACCATGTATAGGCCTAGGTTTAATGTTTTCAGAGCGCAGCATCAACAGTTTTCCCCCAAAATGACCTGAATTTTCTCTCCGTGCTCTCCACCGACAAGAACAGCGATGTTGCTAAGGTTGCCACATAGGCGTTTAGTTTTCACTTCTAGGACTTGTCTGAGTTGCTGGTTGGCTTGTGTTCTTTGTCGATCATGTTTAAATAAATAAGCAGAGACTCATAGCAATGCCCCTAAACGAATATTCAGGTTCTGTGAGATCACTAAAACGTATTCCAACCATTCCATGAACCTAAAAGAAAACAGGACTCCACAATAATAATTATAATATATTTCCGTCGTTAAATCACTCATAATATTTTTCAGCATTTTGGAACTCTCTGATGACTTTCTACAGTATGATCCAAGCCGATATTAATGGAGATCGAACGTAACAAAAGAGCCATGTAATTTTCCAATCCGTTAAAGTGGTTAACTGTAACGCAGAAGTAGAGTAGACACCTCAGGGCAAAAATTGAACTCTTTGCCAGCACAAAGTGCAGAACAAAGGTAGTTCTTGCTACAGGTCGTAAGGAAACACAAGAGTTGATACTGACCGCAGACCGCTATGCTATGAGCCAACCAAAACGGCACCCATCTATTTGGCCAAAGTCGAATGACCGACAAATTCATCGGCAAAATAATGTTGATATTCTCGGCTACAATTTTATGATATTGTTATCTTCTAAGTTTTGCAGTCAATATATTAAAAATACATAAAATTTACTCATACCGGAATGACTTTGGTAATATTATTCAGAAATTTAATTAAATTGCACATCTCAGAATTTGTTTTTAGCTTGTATGCAATTATTACCAACATTGCCATTAACCGATGTCTAGATAAGTTTATACAGACCAGTAGCAAAATAGGAATATTTCGTCAGCTCCGCGCCAGTCCTAAATATTAATATTTTCTTATAATTTTTTAGCTGTGACCTACTAACACCTGGCGTCACCAAATGGCGGGTTGGAGAAATTTTTTAACCACTTTATTTTTCAGAACCACACTAATGCATGGTTGGGTCGTTAAAACTGTGGAAATGTTGCCAAGGGGTCGCCGCACTAAAAAGTTTGAGAGCCGCTGACTTAGAAGTTGTTAAAGGCAACATAAAACACTATGCGCTATTCTGTTCAATGTGCATTTGTCTCTATGCAAAACAGTTTGCCATTTCTATTATCACAACTAAAAAATCGTAATCGTCACCGCTATTTTCAATTTTTTAAAGCACCACTCGAAAGCCAGACGCAGGGCACCAGCTTATTTAGGAGCGCTGTGTCAGAGGGTGGTCCAATAAAAGAGTAGACCGAAGGAGGTCGTCGAGTGGTTTTCAAAAGGATTTGATGTGGCAGAGTAGCTGATAAGGTGGGTGGCGTTTAGATAATTTGAGGGTGGGAGATCAGGTGAGTCGGGGTAAGGGATTATAAACCGGTAAGACTTCAGATTCGAATGGAAAGTCCGAAGAGTGATCGAACCTGTTATAAGAGTGACAGTGGTGAGCAGGAAGGCTGTAGAAGGACGGGAAACAAGAAACATTCAGGGGCGGATCATCCCAGAGACGTGGTGTAGTAGGCTACTTGATACTCTATGCCAGCGGTTCCCAACCCGTGGCCCGCGGGCCAAAAGTTTCCCGCGAGGTCTCACAAAATGGCCCGCCAGGTCTTAACAATGGCACTCACGTGTCAAAGAATTAACAAAAAAATATATGAAAAATTGACAATTTAGACAGGATAGAACATGTAATTATTTTCTATTACAAATTATTTTACTTTGAAGTCTATAAACATCAAACATTCTACTTTGAATTAATTATAACAATTTTTATATGCTTTTAGTTAATTAAATTTTAGCATTGTGGCCCCTATATGCCCTACTGTTTTTTAACTAAGAAAAAGTGGCCCTCGTGTCCTCCAACTTAGAAAAAGTGGCCCTACAGTCAAAAAAGGTTGGGAACCACTGCTCTATGCAGTCCATGGCTCGGCGGAATCACGACTGTTTGTAATCATAGCCATTAAAATCCTTGCGTCTGTGGTGAAATAAATGTATTTCTAATAATTGGTTGCTATTGGTGAAACTAAGCAATAATTTTCAATTTTATTTCTATATCAAGTCCTTATTTCTATTATATCTACGTGAATCTATTTCTACTTTTATTATGTCAGATATCTTTGACTTTTTCTAGTGTCTCTTTGTGCCTGGTTGTCCCTCGTACGGATAGCGAAGGCAGACCATAATACGAGAGGATTCAGTGAAGTTGCTGAGCGTCACATCCTGTTGGTAATCATCTTCACACGACGTCTGGCTCGTTATTGGTAGGCCTAAGTATTGTGGGTAATTCTGACTAACAAGTTAACAACGCAGCCGAAGTTTCCTCCGGCCTGTAGCAGACCGATGTAGTCACCGTAAAGTGGAATGCCTTGGATCGTGTAGAAGAAGACTGATGAAAAATAGTCTTAACGTTTAGTTGTTTTGATAATGCAACTTTAGTCGTTGTCGTGTCGTTGCTGTTGGTTTGTTTCTGCTGGATTTTGAAGTATAATTATACGAGAAACTTTTCGTTGTTTCGTTTAGAAAAGTTAAAAAACTTTAGAAACTTATGCCTAGCCATTAGCTACGAAAGTAAAGTTATTTAGGGATAGGCCTAGGCTACGCTGAACTTTTGAAGAGACTGGACAGTCATGAGGAAATAAGTTGACAGGGGTGTTCGGAAGAATGAAGGGAGTGAACAGGAGGGGTAGACCATACAAGGATTGGCTGGACAACATAACAGACTTTTGCGCAGCGACAATACAAAACCTTACACATGCTGCCTTGGAAAGACAAAAATGGCGAGGAATAACGAGGATGTCAGCGGGCACCTACTGGCACTGGTCCCTTTGTTCTTGATGATGATAGAGGGGGGAGTCAACAGGAAGGGTAGATGATGATGATGATGATGATGATGATGATGATGATGATGATGATGATGATGATGATGATGATGGTGATGATGATGATGATGATGATGATGGTGACGGTGACGGTGACGGTGACGGTGACGGTGACGGTGACGATGACGATGACGATGACGATGACGATGATGATGATGACGACGAGTCGACGACGACGACAATGATGATGATGAAAAAGATGTGAAACGTAAGATTTTCCGTAATAACCACTGCCAATCTGTTTGTCATCATTTTTAAGATGGTGACTTTAGCAAGGTAATGTTTAGAAGGCGATCATGATAGTGTATGCCATATGAGGCCATAATAATATTATTAGACTCCAGTCCTACTACCACCGTGCCACGTTTTCGTGCATTGCTGGAAACCATTTCAACCGCCATTCTGTTTAATACAGGCCATAGGTCTCTTCTTCTGGTTCTCTGCCCCTAGGCAGGTTCGGCTGTCCAATGTCGCCACTCTTCCCTCCGCTGGCCTTCTCCTTTAGTCTTTGGTAACCGATCCTCTTCATCAGCGTGTCCAGCAACATCTGTCGTGGTCTTCCTCTTGTTCGTTTCCCCTCCATTTTTTTTTCTATCACCGTTTTCACCAGACTGTCCTCTCAGCATATGCCCAAAACCAATTCTTATGTCTTTCTCTGATTGTTTTTATCATTGTTCTTTCCTCTCCTACCCTACACATTGGTCAATGTAGACCCATAAATCTACATTGACTAATGTGTAAATTACTAATAAGTGATGTTTTCACATTATTTTAGAGTCTACTTGTGCAAGTCTGTTTGCAACAATTAATTATTGTTATTTAAATATTCGCGTATGATGTGAGCTGCAATAAAATTCTCACTGTTTGTATTTGAGGAAATCATGCAGTAATTGTCATTGCTGCGTCTATTGATTTCAAATCTATGCTTCTATGAAGTTGTCTACTTCTACATCTATGTCACATGTCAGAAGTCTCTTGTTACATGTCTCTGCATGGCTAGCTCTAGTGTCACTTTCTTCCTGCAGCTGGTTGTCCTTCGTACGGATAGCGAAGGCAGACCATAATACGAGAGGATTCGGTGTAGTTGCTGAGCGTGACATCCTGTTGGTAATCATTTTCGCACGATATTCGACTTGTTATCGGGAGGTCTTCTGGGTAATTCTGACTAACGAGGCAGCCGAAGTTTCCTCCAGCCTTCATCAGACCGGTATAGTTGTCGTACAGTGGAATTCCTCTGATGGTAAAACGACATTCAGTGTATCTTCCTTCGATGTTATCTGCCCAGAAGTAGCACAACCTTGTGAAGCCATTCGCTGCGTCGTATTGCGACCAGTCCAGCGTTGTACCACAGGCCATCGTCTCATTGTAGTTAGCTGTGTGCAACAAAACAGATGCCCAATTACAATCACATCAAATAAATGAAATCAAATTTATTGCTCCCTACAATTGCACGCTATGTATTGTACAATATGATTAAAATAATTGTTGTATATGTGGTAGCACGACATTTAATCCCGCGACACTAATAGTGGTATTACGTGTCGAGGGATTAAGTGTCATCGAACCGAATATGTGATCAGATGTGCGGAAAGTATACGAAATAAAGAAACCAGGTGTCCCTGTACACTGTACAGTGTAGGGAATATCACGCTAGTATTTTATTTATTTTTTCCTGAACCAAACAAACATAATGCAATTATGGTAGTGAACATAATGCTTTGACATAATGGTTAAGAAGGGGAGACCCAGAAGGGATGGACAATCCCGCTAATAATATAAGGCCACACTTTAATCATGCAAATTATAAAAAGGTTTGGGTTCGTTATTCCGAGGGTCCAGTATTCCGAGGGTCCACTATTCCGAAGGTCCACTACTCCGAAGGTCCGCTATTCCGAAGGTCCACTATTCCGAGGATTGTACTGTTATACGCCTATTATGATAAACCAATCAGGTTTGGGACCGCTAGTCCGAAGGTTCACTATTCCGAACCATAAACCTAACCCACCGTAAACCTATAACCACCAAGGATATAGAACAATATACAGTGGATATTCGGAATAGTGGACCCTCGGAATAGTGGACCGTTACAGTAATCTCCGAACTTATGAAGCTCGGGGTTTTTTAGTCAACGGAGTGATTTGAGAATGGGAGTGATGTGATTGTGCTTTGGTGTCCAGTCCTGGTGAAACCACGGGCTAGTGACTTTTGGATTAGATGCAGACGGTTGAGTTCTTTTGATTCAATGTTGAGGAAAAGATAATTGCAGTAGTCGCGCTTTGAGCAGGAATTATTATTCATCAATCTTATATATAACTAGCTGTGCCCGGCCACGCGTTGCTGTGGCTGAATAGACCGTTCAACCCTCCCTCCCTACCTCCCATTCCATCCTCCCCTCTTTCCCCTTCCCTCCACTCCCCTCTTCCTTCCTCTCCTATCCACCTCCACCTAGCACCTCCTCTCCCCATCCCTTCCTCTCTTTTCCCCTTTCCCTCCCTTCCCTTCCTCCCTTCCTTCCTCTGCCTCACTGCAGCCCTCCCTTCCTCCCGTTTCCTCTCCGCCGCACGTCCAACTCATGGCGCTATAAAAACACGCGCGGATATGCGCCATAAGAACACGGCCGCATTTGCGAATGCAACGTTGTGTGAAAATTGAAATTGAAATCGCTCAAATCGAATGCAAAGTTGTTGTTTTAATTGTCGAAAAGATTGCGCTTTTTCCAAGAAACAATTTACAAACCCGATCGTATTCGAACGGAACGCTGTGGTTAAATTTTTAAAGGAATCGGTAAAGAACTTTCCAAGGTCTTTGATTAGATACAAACTTTTACATTTTTATTTATATACAGGGTGGCTCAAAAAAAATGTACCACCGGATAAAATGCGATAACTTCGCAACCGACTGACATTTTTCTGTGAAAATTTTCCAATTTGCAGGGGAATGAATTTCCAACAATCCCTGAAAGTTTCACTTGAAAATTTTCATGTTTGCAAAAGTTACAGCTGTTCAAACTTAAAATTTCGTTTTTCAAAATATCCGGAGAATCAAGCTCCAATACAATGTGATTTTATTAAGATTTTTTGCAAATTGCGTCATAAGAAATGATGATGATGTCCTACGACCTCACTAAGAGCTGTAAAGAAGCTGTTTATGAAGCAAACTGCTGGTATTTAGTGATATTTTATAGATTAAGGACTCAATTCGTGAATCCATTACTGAACGTCATGGGCAAAGTTTCTGCGGAAGATAAAATGGAAAATTGGACTCTGCGTGAACAGAGACTGGGACATCGCGTAATCATAGCTAAATACCCAGTGAAAAGTGGAGCCTGAGCATATTGAAGGCTATCTGTAAACATGTTTATGTAACGAAGACCAGATGTTGGAAGCGAGGCAGGACGTGGTCGCTTGGTCTGATGGAAAAAGTACGATTTTCAAGAAATTCGCTTGATAATCGAAAGGGTCAAGTTTGCAAAGCACATCGTGGTTTCGACATCAGATATGATGGCGTGTGTTACGGCTGCAAGAAAAGACTGCATTTAATCCCATTCAGTAGGTTAGATGTCAAACTCATCTTTGAACTCTCTTACCCAGACTCATTGAAGACCAGGTATGGTCTAACATCTGGTTTTATTTTCCAGCAGGACGGTGCGCCTGCTTGCTCGCACGGCAAGTTTGATTATGATGGCGCTACCTTATTGCCATCAACTGAAGTAAATGCATTGGCAAAGATGACTAACAAACTCGCCAGACTTTAGCCCTCTTGCTTATCACGTCTGGTGAGCTATTCTGGAACGCTGCAAGACAGTTCATCCCAAGTTGGAGAACATTGGCCAACTGAAGCAAGCCTTGCTGCTAATGGGGGGGGGTCAGTTGTCACAGGACCCGACCAACAAGGCCATACTGAGCTTCACAAAAAGAAGTTGAGCTTGTGCTTAGGCAGGGAGTGGACACTCTCATTATACCTTACAATAAATTGCAAAACGAAATTTTGAGGTCGTAGTGAAAAGTGATATCATTTGACATGGAAATCTACAAGTGACGTTCATTTTCCGCGAAAATTTGAAAAAAAGAAATTTTAAGTTTGAACAGCTGTAACTTTTGCAAACATGAAACGTTTCAACTGAAACTTTTAGGGATTGTTGCAAATTCATTCTCCTGTAAATTGGGAATTTTTCGCAGAAAAAGTTCAATCGGTTGCGAAGATATCGCATTTTATCCGGTGGTACATTTTTTCTGGAGCCACCCTGTAGATTATTTTCCTAAATCTGTGTGTTTGTTTGTAAGATCAACACGGCCACAGTTTTGACGCAATCGACCCGAATGTTTCGCAGGGGTCGGGGTGGACACTGGACCCTATGCAGGTAATAGGGGTGCGCCATGGTGCGGGGGCCGAAAACACTCATTTTTCACATTTTGTGTGTATTTTCATTAGCAATTCCAGACTTTCTTTTCCCACAGTTTCCAGGTTTCAACTGGATGGGAAGGAGGGGAGTGGGACGGAGCGACGGAGGGAGGAAGAGAGAGCGGGTTGGGAGGGAGCGGGGCGAATCCTAAATTTCCCGGGCAACGCCGGACACCTCAGCTAGTATAATAATTATAATAATAATAATAATAACCAGCTGGGGTACTCGGCGTTTCCCGGGTAAATTTAGGATTCGCCTCGCTCCCGGCCAATCTCCTACTTCCCTACACGCACATGACCCCATCCGCACTCCTACTGCCCACGCCACATTTTTCCCGCTCGACCCAACCCCATCCACTGGATCCCACCACACCCTACAGGGCCCACAACACCCCGCCGCACTCAGACCCCCACCGGTACGCCACACGTGAACTTTGTGCTTTCGGTAAAACTTCCTTCCCCACCCCATCGCCTACCCCACCCCACTCTATCACATCCCACCACGCTCCGCCCTCCACCGGTAACAGGGGTGTATAGATCTGTAACAATCTTCGGAATAGTTGACCTTCGGAATAGTGGACCCTCGGAATAGTGGGCCGTTACCGTTTAAAAAAACGTAATAGCACATGACAGCACATTCAAATGCAGGAATACAGAGATAATCAGATTGAGCGAAAAAATTATTAATATGCAATCGACAAATACATGTAGATTACAATGCAGCTATAGCAGATGTATGATCACCGGACGATTGATCATTGCGGATGTTTGATCACCGGACGATTGATCACTGGATGATTGATCACTGGATGATTGATCACCGGACGGTTGATCATCGCATGATTTATACAAAAGAGATGACATAGACTCAATATGCCACATATTGTATTAAATTTGTAATGAAATCTTATGAAGTGAAATGTGAAAATATACTGAAACGGCTGTCAATCGTTAGTAAACAGGAAGCCTAACTATAATAAGATAAATCGGCAACTACGCGCAAGAAAGTAAGAGCATTTTTTGTCCATAACTGTGATGTGCTATTTGATGTAGCCTATGTACATAAAAAATTATAAGAATTAAAAGAAGCCAACGATGTTTACTAGCGGTAGGCTATATACGACATTTTTCTTACAAGAAAAAGCTTAGCTAAATGCAGAGATCGCTATATAGGCCTACCGTTTTTTTAAACTTTGCTGGACTGCGATGGGCCTTTGACCGCAAAGAACAAAATAGTTTATTTGGAATGCGTACTTAATAATAATATTGTGATGTGCTAATTGCTGTGTATATAGGTCCCTATTACATATATACCGAGCTTATAGAATTAACAGAAGCCGACAATGTTTATCCTTGCTAGCGGTTAATACGACATTTCTCTTTCATCCTTAGTTGATTGCAGTGACCACTAGAACGGTGATCAATCGTCCGGTGATCAACCGTCCGGTGATCAATCGTTCTAGAGCCCTAAATCACGACGAAAAACAACTCTTAACTAATGACCTAGCTAAGTTGGCGAAACCACTGAGCAAAACCATAACTGTTGAATATCAGGAAGTTCTTTGAGTATATATAGAGTTTTTTATAGACGAAGTAAAATATTGGTTGGTATTAGGGATAAAGAAGGAAACAATTGAAATGACCCAGCGAAAGTGTGCATGAGGTGAAAAGGATATATACACCGTGGTTCAAAAAAAGTAAGCCAAACTGTTTTTCAAATATCTCCGATGCCTGATAACGTATCACGCTAAAAGTTTCCAAATTATTTAGAGAATTGAACCAAGAATATAATTCCCAAATTTCAAGAGATAAAGTTGAACGAATAAATATATATATATATATATATACACCACCATATCAAGTATCAACTTTGATGTGATGTTTCCTCTTCTCTCCCTCCTCTCCCCTTTTCTCTCTGTTTCTAGCTGGCACCCTCGCTCTTGGCTGGCATCTGAGGGAAGAAGCTGATTTATTAGTCAGAGTCAGACACTGTCGCTCCAACCAGTGCCAATTAAATTTGCTTCCTTCAAGTTCCTTGTGTGTATGTGTGACTATTCTCGTTTCACCAGCTGGACCTCGCAGGGAAACAACATAATAGCCGCTGTTTACGGGAACACGACACCAATTACTTGTCTATTAGGCGACACGAATGAATGCATTTTTAGCCTACCGTATGAATTTCAATATTACTACGAGAGAATTCTATAGCCTACGTTATGCGCCCAACGAAAGATAGGACCCATATAGGTCCAACTTGTAAAACGCACCGATAATCACGTTGAAAATCACGTTGCAATAATCATAACCAAATATTCTAAATTTATTCTGCAAATAGCCGATATGAAGACTCCAAAAGTCAGACTTGTTGTCCTCGAGACCAAAGTCTTGGTCTCGAGTGCGCTCGAGTTCGGTTTTAAAAGGCTTGGTCTTGGTCTTGAGATTCAAAGTCTTGGTCTTGGTCTTGGTCTTGAGGGCCAAAGTCTTGATCTTGGTCTTGAGGTTCAAAGTCTTGGTCTAAGTTTTTCAAGACCAAGACCAGGACCTGCCTTCACGATAGTATCATAATTATAATATTATAATAATAACTAATAAAATTATAATTATATAGTACAAAATGAAATCATGGTATAATAATTATGGCAGTTCATGTAGGCCTAATACAATATAATAGACAGCAACTAAGAACTTTAATTTTGTCAAATTTTCTGAGGAAAATTATTTTATTTCTGGGCGCTCTAGCTCTCCGCTGGAAATGTCCAGATACGCCATGGCAGGATTTTAAAATGACTCACGATTTTTAAATTTATATCCAGTGCTTGAAAAGATGCTGTGCGTGCCAGCAACTTCAGCACCTGTAGAACATATTTTTTTGCATGGTGGAATTTTCATGAGGCCACACCGGGCACGCCTTGGTCAGAAAATTCTGAGTGAATTGGTTCTGTTAAAATGCAACAGCCATTTGCAATAACATTGCACATAATCACATTAAGAAGTTTTGTAGGCACGAACTGAACTCGGAATTCTCTGCAGTTTGGTTATAGAGTTGCTTTGTTTGAATAAAATACGTCTTCATTAAGATAGCAGAACCTGTATTTTCGCAAGGTCTTGTCTTGGTCTTGAGACCAAAAGTCTTGGTCTTGTCTTGAGGTTCAAAGTCTTGGTCTTGGTCTTGAGGTTCAAAGTCTTGGTCTTGGCCTTGGTCTTGAGGTTTGAGGTCTTGACAACAACACTGCCAAAAGTGGAAAGAGAGAGAACCAGACAGACAGACAGACAGAGACAGAGATAGACACAGAGCCAGAGACAGAGAGAGTGAGCATCAATGCGGGGATCAAGAGAGCAACCTGAGCAGTGGGTGAACCATGGGCTCATCATCAGCATAGAGGTGACCAGTTGCCATGTGCTTAGAGAATATGGATGGAATGTCAGCAGAATATTATATGAGATAAAGAAGAGGACGAAAAAATGTATATCTGAAAGCAAAACTAAATGACTACAGCTGTATTAGAGCTCTTTCTTTAAGCTGCTCTGTTCTTGTGGAAGGAAATAGAATAATATTATGATCGACTAGATTAACCCACTAAGCAGTAAGACCGAACATGCATGGTCATAGGTTTGAATAAAACTAAATTTGAACTCACCTGATTCGCATATCACTCCGGTCCAATCTGGAGGGCAAGTGCAGATAAATGAAGTTCCGGTTGTTGCATTACAATATCCGCCGTTGAGACAAGGGTTGGGGATGCAGGGGTCAATAACTGCAACAGAAATCAACTACACTGCATCTCGAACATTCGCTGCAACTTCTTCTCTCCAAAGCAAATTAATTATCAGTGAATGAAACGGTAGAGAAAACAGACGAAGGAGATCGAACACCATGATCGGAGTTTATGGGGGGATTGGGGCCTAAAACGTTCCTCTTAGAAGGTTGCAGTGTGATCTTCAAATTTCAATTCAAAATCAATTTTTCCTGTAGGCCTACCTGTATCCACAACTGTGCTGTCCCATGCCATTCCCAACAAAGGCTACAAAGAAGAAATCACTTAACGCGAACGGTCGAGCAACAAATTCTGTTAGAACTAGAATATTTGTTTAGTTGCACAGGCTCTATTGCTAGCCTCCTGATCTGACCTCGATATCATAAAATTAATTGGCGGTGGTTTTAACCATAGACTTTACGATTCACAGTTTGGCATAAAAAAATGAGTTTTTCAGAAATGCGCTCAAACATGGTCACATTACAAAACACCTACGTCTTCGTCATCTTCATCATTGGCACACCGATGTCGCTAATAAATTATCAAGTCTAATCGCTGAGTTTCGTTCACAAAGAACACGACATACGCGTTTCACAGTTCAGTCCAGTCCATCCTTCGCTGCAAAAGCAGTGATAGCCGCTGCAGTCGAAAGCACAGGTGCTACCAGACATACATGGATTGCTGGCACACAAGTCAATTACTACAAAGCAACCACAAACACTCGACTCAATGCACAGACTTATAATTCTTCACAGACTAATCACAGACGCTCACAGCCTATCTTAGTGATTAGACCACGATCGAAAAAAATGGTCTTCAAGTATTTGAGGCAAAAAGCCAAAGAGAGGCTGAGATGCTCACATCGCAGGTTTTTGGGCAAAAGAACAACCGCATCATATCATCGTTAACTCAACAACTGCTTTATAATACTATTATGCTAATGGCTATTATGTCAGAGAAACTCAACGTAAAGTATTATTTAAAGATGGTAAACTAACCGACATATATTAAAAATTAATGCTTTGAGTTTTGGAATAGCATAACGCAGAGGAAATGAAGATTGCTTCAATTCTAAGTCACATTTTCATCCAATAAACTGTGACTTACTCTGTTCACAATATTGTCCAGTGAGAGATGGAGGACATGTACACGTAAAACCGTTCTCAGTTTCTTCACACAAACCACCATTTTGACACGGATTGCTCGCGCAAGGTTCCGTAACTGTAGAATACACAGAAGTTGTTCATAATATAATCTCAGTCACAGGATATGTAAGTGTACGTTCAGTATCTATACTACGATGACCATTTTCTGACCATCAAAAACTGGGACAAGTTTTTTTAAAGTGCCAATTGTAATTCCCTAACTTCATTGACTCTATACATGAGCGGAGACCTAGTGGGAGACAGGGGCACGGTCCCCCCCCCCAATAGAGGTGTTGGGGGACGGCCCATGCATTTGTCCCCCAGGCGCTGAGCGTCAGGACTATGAAAAAAAGTCGTCAGAAAGTTTTGCCGGCAAAAGATGGAGCTTTTTCGGCGACACTCAGCCATTTGTCCGTCAAAAAATCTCGCGTCTTTCCTTCGGCCACTCGTTCGTAAGCCAAAGATACGAAAATATCAAGAATCAGAAAGTATGTGCACCTTTTAGATGTAAACATAGCTGCTTAGGTAAGACTATCAACTAAAACTTCCAATTTTGTCAATAAACCTCTAAAAACAATTCGATATTCTTACCCTGGCCAAGATGTTGACCAGAATATTTAAATCTTAGGGGGGGGTCTCTTTTTTGTCCACCCTTTATACGGGTAGTAACTCTCGACCTGTACTGCTACTACTGCTATACTACTACTACTACTACTACTACTACTACTACTACTACTACTACTACTACTACTACTACTGCTACTACTACTACTACTACTACTACTACTCTGATTCGGGTACAACTATTGCAGAATAGGCATACGTCTCTGACGTGGTAAAACCTCTCAGATAATGAAATTTAAGCATCCTGTTAGCAAATGGAATTATTTTAACGTCTCAGAGTTGATCAATGGCTAAGATACCAGCTTTTAACATGTTCTATTTACGGGGAAGTTCAGACAATCTTTATTTGGCGTCTGACAACAAATAAACTGCTGTATTAAGATGAAAGTCCGAACTATTGTTGTACACGGTGAAGAAGTAGATAGCGATTGACTAATCAGATACTTGTGAGAGGTCAAGAGCGATGTGCTGAACGAAATTAATTGAAACAGTGAATACGCAGACGATAATTATGTTCTGTTTCTTAACGACCGTTTAATAATGGACGACACGTTGTTGAACTCAACAGAAGACCTTTGTGCAAACCTACATCTGTGGTTTCACGGAATGCAAGGGATTATTGTGGCGTCTAATCAGCGATCGTGGTTGATCAGAAAAGAATCGATCCTTCGGAAATGCATAAGTCAGTTTTGCTGGTTTCTAGGTAGCGATTTGCCACGGAACCATGTAAATAGGTAAACAGGGATGGAGGTTTGCTCCATCCGCTCGCAGAGGTGACCAATAAGAAGATTGATATTACAAGTTTTGAACGTGATTACGATGAACTTAGATAGTACGTCAGGACGAAGACTGAGATAATTATTAAGCCTTGCCTCATTTAAATACGATAAAATATGCCTTGTGCTTTATGTGAATGTGCATACGTTGTTGTAGCCAATATGACTTGACAATGTCTGAAGAAAACATGTAATTTCGCTTTAAGTATATATAGAGTAATAGCTTACAATCAAAACACAATACTCCAGTCCATCCAGGACGACAGATGCACTGTGGCCGTCCACAGTTATTGAGACAAGTTCCACCGTTGGCACATTCGCGATCGTCACACGGATTACGCACTGCAGAGTACGACATAAAACATTGCACACCCACATATTAATAACTATGATCATTATCGGACATATCATCAGGGGCATTGTTCACCATCATCATCATCGTCATCATCATCATCATCACCATCATCATCATCATCATTATCATCATCATCATCATCATCATCACCATCATCATCATCATTATCATCAGCATCAGCATCACTATCATCAGTATCGTCGTCGTCGTCGTCCTTATCACTATTTTGTATTTAATATTTTGACAGTGCTCTACATCTTTTTTATGCCGTTATCGTTATAATTGGCATCTTCATCGTCACTGGGTTAATGGATAAGTTTAACGATTGCAATTTGGACGATTGATGAAGTCATTAATTTTTATTATTAAAAATGTCGTTTTTATTTTCACCACCTATCTTATCATTGTCAGCCTAATGGAGCTGTTTATGACAGGTAAGACTCGAAGTGAAAAGATTAGACAATAGAAATAGAATCACATCAAGTGAAGTCAGGTTATGTCAAACTAGATGAGATCAGTAAAGATAATCACTCTTCAACCTAAAAGCTTTGCACACAGAGGCCTAGAACTCATGAAACTGGTATGCGGACCTTTCGTCAAGCGGACGATTCGTCACATCATGGCCTGTTCGTCAAGCGGACGATTCGTCACATCATGGCCTGTTCGTCAAGCGGACGATTCGTCACATCATGGCCTGTTCGTCAAGCGGACGATTCGTCACATCATGGCCTGTTCGTCAAGCGGACGATTCGTCACATCATGGCCTGTTTGTCAAGCGGACGATTCGTCATGTCATAGCCTGTTTGTCAAGCGGACGATTCGTCACGTCATAGCCTGTTCGTCAGTTATATAGGAATGCGCTTCATGCGCATGGTGAGCGTAAATGTATGCAGTAAGAATGAAGTCAGATGAATTACAAAGTTAATCGTGACAACCAAGAAGTATTTTCTAACAGTTCTACTCTACTTGATGCTTATTTAGTTAAGAAGAACGTAGGAAAATACAGGAAGAAGAAGAACAAAGAGAGCGCAGGCGCACGACGAGGTTGCTAACCGGAAGAGACAAAATTATGTGCAATGATGCATGTCAGTCGGAGGTGATTATATTATATGTATTGATGACCCGAGTGTGGCTGACTTTTGGGCTAATAAAATCACTCCATGTGGGATGAGTGTGGCCCACTCAGTGTGTGTGACTCTGTGTGTGTAAGAAGTATGGAAACAGTGCTTGTGCTTGAATGCGGAATTGTGCAGATGAAGACTAGTCCTTACAGCCCGCTATCTAAGGAAGGTTGTGAGCGTTTTCATAGGACAGACTTCTTTACGAACAGTCCATGACGAACAGTCCGCATGACGAACAGTCCATGACAAACAGTCCATGACGAACAGTCCGCATGACGAACAGTCCATGACAAACAGTCCATGACGAACAGTCCATGACAAACAGTCCATGACGAACAGTCCGCATGACGAACCGTCCATGACAAACAGTCCATGACGAACAGTCCGCATGACGAACCGTCCATGACAAACAGTCCATGACGAACAGTCCATGACGAACAGTCCATGACAAAAAGTCCATGACGAACAGTCCATGACGAACAGTCCGCATGACGAACAGTCCATGACGAACAGTCCATGACGAACAGTCCATGATTCCATGAAACTGAAGTGCAATGAACGTAAAGACGAATTTCCTCGAGTATCAAACGACTTTGTCTTCGGGTTATTGAGTGATAACGTCGGGCGCGGTGGTGTAGTGGGTATGGTCGTTGCCTTGCAGCCGAAGGGTTGCAGGTTCAAATCCACCTCAAGTCGCCGCGTATAGGGACTTTGGGCAAGTCCTTCACTCGCAATTGCTCAGCGCTTTGGCGTGAAACTCCGATGCAGTGCCCGCTCTGCAGTCGGGAGCGCCTCTTAGTAGTAGGCTACTAGGCTTGAAGAAGCACTATAACAAGTGCACATACAAGCAAATAAATGCGCAGTGTAGTAATGTACTTTGAGTCTGACTTACGAATGTCACATCTGGCTCCAGTCCATTCTAGTGGACATTCGCACTCGTAGAAGTTGATGTTCGTCAGACAAGTTCCACCATTCAGACATGGCAAACTGGCGCAGTTGTTTATCACTGAAAGAATAATTATTATTCAAAGGTAGCGCAACCGTTACCCATGACATTTGTTCTCATACATTCATTTAACACTCATACGCCATTCGATGGTCATCGGCCAATACACGATTTTATGCTGATTACTTTCAGTTTGAACTCGATGATAGTATCAAGATTCCGAACAACCTTCTCTTATGATTCCTCAACGAACCGGATATGTCATATCTCACACATCAGAACGTCATTTCGAACCAAAAAAGGCAATGACAGACTGTCTGTTTACGCTTAAGACAACACAGTTAGTCTTAGGAATTATATTTATAACACTAGCACTGGAGAGGATACATCGTAACTATCGCCAGAGCTCCAAGAGCTGACGGCACCAGGTGACCAGATGAACACTAGCAAAACAACTGCTACCAGCATCACCACCATCACCACCGCCATCATCACCACCATGCACGGCGAACTCTGTTAACTATCAAACTGAAAAATATATTTTACAATAGCGTACCAACACCCAGCCTCATTCGGCCTAAAGTAGGAAAAACCAGAACAAGAAGACACAGAGATAACCTACGATGTATAAGTTACCGGTCAATCATGGACCCGGCCCCCGAAGCTCAAAATAAATCTCTCATTCTGGGTTCAAAAGAATTATTAGCTAAATGTTATCCCTGTGTATTGATCAATGATCATTACAAATTCCCTTCAAAAATCTTTCGCATTTGAACGTTTTAGAGAGATGACTTCAGATGTCACTCGACAAAATTCTGACTTGATAAGAAAAAAGTCAAACTGACCGTATTCGCAGTGGTCGCCTGTGTATCCAGGCGGACATTGACAGACGTAGCCATTAATGATTGGCAGACAGGTTCCTTCACTCAAACAAGGATCACTTTCGCAGTAGTTGATAACTATGAGCAGAAACAAAAATATTAATTGCTTCTTACAATTGCAACAAGGTGCGTCCAGGTCACAGCGACTATTGACCAATATACGTAAATATGAATTTTCTTGCATGTGAAATGTAATATAAAAATTTAGACTTTTGTTCAAAGTATTAGGAAATAACCTTTTTATCCCACCAAGGAAATTGAATGATGCCTTCTCCATTACAACTTTCGAATTATTGAATTTACCGCTATCGTGTTTCATTTGATCAGATTGGGAAATCAGATCTGATAATATCACATTATGCATGGAATAAAATAATTAGAATAAACTATTATCGATTAGTCTAATCAGGAATCTGTGGACGTGAAAATGTCCGGTGGAAAATAACATCTGTTGCGCTGCTAAAGAGTTCTTGAGAGCATATTTACCAGTTGAGCAGTTCTTTCCAGTATAGCCAGGAGCACAGATGCATTGGTATTCACCGTTAGGTTGATCAATGCAGGTGGCTCCGAATAGACAAGGGTTGCTGATGTCACAGATGTTTGGATCTGAAAATAACAAGAATTGGTGTCGTCATACAGTAGATCCATGTGAAAATCATAGCCTATCAAAATATAGTCCATAACCTAACAATGCAATATACTTTATGGAAACGCGGGGGATTGCATCTTTGCATTTGTATAAAGATGTTTATGGTTCTTACATGTCTGCGTGAAATTAGGGGTGGAATAATATGAATTTTGGGAATCAAATTGAACAAAAATCTACCATAAAATATAATATCAATGAAAGAGAAGAATAAACGTCATGGAAGGATTTTCTAGTCACCAGGCATAGGCTAATCCATGTGTAGAGCCTACTCCAAACATAACTGTAAGCTAATTATTATGCAGGAGTATCGGGCATTACTGTATGGGGAGGAGACATGGCCAATGACAGTGGCAGACGGGAGGAGACTTGAGGCGGCGCACCCAGTGGCACCACAGATGGTTGAGAAGAATTCTTCATGTATCATGGCGGGACAAAGTAACAAGCAAGAGCATAAGAGAAAGAACAGGACAGAATACTATGGAAACTGTCATCAGAAGGAAAAGATTGAGATGGATGGGGCATGTCTTTCGCATGGACGACAACAGAAGAGCGAAGCAAGTGATGAACTGGGACTCTCTTCAGTCTTGTGCTGTTGAGCACGTTTGTGACGTGGACAATCCGGTGATCCTCTCCGACTGCCGCCATCCCGCTCTGTCCTGCGCCTTCCTCTTGGTGTTACCATATACGTCTCCATACGAACTTAGTGGATAGTTATGACTTTAGGCCTATTTGTTGTAAGTCAGTGGCGGCGGTAGCGTTGTATGTCCTCTTCGAACCCAGATTGTTTTCATTTCCGCTCTAACCAACGAAACGCACACACACACACATACTCTCTCTCTCTCTCTCTTTCTCTCTCTCTCTCTCTTTGCCTTTAATGCTTCGGTAGAAAACCATATTGTGACTGGTTTATAATGTCGCCGAATGCAGTTTTTAATCAGAGCGACTTTCTCCAATGTCAGGATTAACCTACAGTTTTCGTGATCTCTTCAGCAGACACATCCGCATTGCAGGTGCACTGTGTGCAGTGAAGAGATGAAGATGATCTACAGCTTTAAAATGCATCGAAAAAAGATCCACACAGGTTGATGAGTGCAGAAGGTTTTTACTTTGCACAGTAGCAGCCTATTAGGCATATATTTATCAGACATGGGACCAGCGTCGTAAACTGTTGTTCTATCGTCAGAAGCGAGGGCATCGACCACGAGTCGGTAAAACGATGGACTGACGGAGGCCGTAGATGGTGAAGACATCATTCTGCTAGGTATTCGCTGATAATATGACCATCAGATCCAGGACAATTGAGATCACAACATAACAACAGTCTTTCACCAGCTTCGATGTGGACGATATTAGGTCGTTGTAGAATTCACCGACTGGACCAATATGGTAGATGTAGGCGACTGTGATGGATGATGACGAAATTCCGAGCCGAGCAAGTTGAACTTCACAGGATGAAAAAGAAAACATTTCTGTTTGAGGATGAACCGTCACGTTTAATGAGAACTTGTAGCAATGCCACCACCACCACCAAAAGTTTTTGTGCGACGGCGGTGACCGTGGAGGACGAAACAACCTTCAGGAGCGATGTCTCTCTTTATACACAGGTACAATCATGTTCGCCACTTTCTACAAAACTTCCGCCAGCGCTACGACTAACTTCATCTCTTAAAATCCCTCCGCTGGTCTGTAACCCAAAACTAAAAAACATCGCCTTTCCACAAATCCTATCCTGATTCCTGATCTTCTCTTCATATCCCAATTCATTTCAACTCTGGACATCATCCACCTTAGCGGCTTATCCGTCTGTCTGTCTGTCTCTGCATACCTGACTCTCCGGGTCTTGACCCGCTGCCTATCGATGTTTTTTGATTAGGCGCTTGTGAAAGAGCTTTTTCCCGAGACTTCACTTTTGTGGACGCTGTAGAAGTTTCGAGATTACGATTACGATCATGATTTCACACAGTGCTATGATGTCTAGATATTCGTCTTATATCAGGTCACAGTGTATGATGGCAGCTCGACAAATAGCAGAAAGAATGCAGAAACTAGCGAAGGTGATTGATCCTAGTCTTGATGTCGCCTTCTTAACATTGACTTTGCGCGCAGCTGGGCCCAGGTTAGTTTCAACATTTCAACATCTCCCGACAAGAGTATTTATAGAAGAACGATCGCTGTTGCAGGATAGGAACGTCTACGCTGATGGCCCCTCTGACGTTACGCAGGGCAGAATTAACATGTCCAGAAACGCAAGTCTAAACAGACAGCATTCTTCGGGCGTCCGAAAAATCACCCATTTGTTTCCAGAGTTTAGCATGAAAAATTTGGTCCTACTAACGTTGGATAGTTTGTGGATGAACGGCCAGCGAAAACTGAATCGACGATTAATGCACTGACGACGTAGGCTATTTTTTTGACAACTAAGCGATCTGAATGAACCTCAGACTGCGCATGAAAACGGATAGATAACACAAGCAGCGGAAAAAAGGGCTTGTAAACTCTAAACTACTCTACTCAATTGTGGGGCGCGGTGGTGTAGTGGTGGCGTCATTGCCTTGGAGCCGGAAGGTTCGAGGTTAGAATCCACCTCGCCGCGTAAAGACCTTGGGCAAGTCCTTCACTCACAATTGCTCAGCGCTTTGGCGTGAAACTCCGATGCAGTGTCCGCTCTGCATTCGGGAGCGCCTCTGAGTAGTAAGAGAGAGCTTCAAGGGGCGCTATAACAAGTGCTCATACAAACAAAAACAAAAACAAACAAAACTATGAACTCTATGGAAGTCCTATGCAAATTCGATGCAAATAAGAAATTCCGTATCACTGACGTATAAAGGCAAATTCTGAAACATAGTAGACAACTTATAGAAAATCTAGAATGTAGGCTATTGAATTTTTGAAAGCATAAAATTCTTGACCGACCATCAGTTCAAATAAATAATCAATTCAATCAGATTACACGTATGCAAATTTTCAACATTTATAATTTATAATTTTATAGATATTTCCAAGGAAACCTTCTAATAATTCACTAAACAACAAATTTTCATGAAAGTTTTGCCTCTGACATGAAATTTGCAATTTCTTACAGATTTTATGGTGCTGAACACGAATATGACAATGAAATTTCAAAATTGGCTCCAGTTTCTCTGAAATTTTTAAGAGTTTCTATTAATAGAACATTGCGTAGATATGACATTTTTACCAGTTAAATTTGCTTCTACTTCCCACAGTCTCTTGTACAACTGCTCAGGATTATCTCCGGCGAATGTCCAAGTAGACCTATTTATGAGCACTTGTTATACCGCTCCTTCAGGAATCTACTCCGAGGCGCTCCCGATCTGCGCGGACACTGAATCGGAGTTTTATGAAGCGCACGAGCAACTCCGAGTGAAGGATTTGTTCAGAGTTCCTATCAGTGATGTGGTCTCGAGACCGCGGTCTTGGTCTCGAGACAGTCTCGAGACCAGGAAATTGCGGTCTTGGTCTTGGTCTTGGTCTTGGTCTTGGTCTTGGAACACTCGGTCTTGGTCTTGGTCTTGAAGGTCCGGTCTTGGTCTGGGTCTTGGTCTTGAAGGTACGGTCTTGGTCTTGGTCTTGAAGACCCGGTCTTGGTCTTAAAGATCCGGTCTTGGTCTTGGTCTTGGTTTTTTAGCGTCGGGGCTCGAGCATAAATTCGTTTCAATAAAATTTGATGCCAGTTTCATTTGGTTACCTTCGGTCATTAGACTGACCGGAAATTCTGTGACAGTAACTGACTTCCGGTGTGTAAATCTTTCGCGGTTTTCGGTAAGTTTTGGAGTCTCGAGGTCTTGACATAAAATCTCAAAAATGTCGAAAAAATTAGAATATCGGTGCTGTTTGTTGGCTGCAAAAAATTGACAGAATCATATCTCATATTCCTTTGCAATCCTTATTTTCTATATCTTATGATTGTTAACCTATTCTTCTAAGATATGCTTCTTAATTAACCTACTTTTATTTACGAACCTTTGAACCTTGTTTTCATTACTCTTTGTAATTGATTGACCGTACTAGTAGCATATTTGGTATAATCAATCATTAGAATGACTAGAATCCTATTTTGAAGTCCTCCGTTTTGGCATTTCATCTAATGACATCTAATCTAAGATCTACCCGGTAATCTAAGTGATCCAGTCGGTCTTGGTCTTGGTCTTGGAACACTCGGTCTTGGTCTTGGTCTTGGAACACGCGGTCTTGGTCTTGGTCTTGGAACACGCGGTCTTGGTCTTGGTCTTGGTCTTGGAACACGCGGTCTTGGTCTTGGTCTTGGATTTTTGGTCTTGTGCACAACACTGGTCCTATGCGGCGACTTGAGGTGGATTGAAACCTAAAACCTTGCTACTCCAAGGCACTGAATAAACCCCCACAGCACAGCGCCCAACATAGTAGGTGTATAGTCAGCCAACATATACTGATATTGTTTTCCATGAATGCAATATCTTCTTGAAAACGTTCACCGTCCTCATCACTATATCCATGCTGCAGTTGACGGAAAAATCCAAGTGGGAACGAAGAAGTGGATCTTTCAGGATAGGCTACATAGCAGCCAACTTTGCGATACATAGAGTCATAGACAACATTACTAAACCAAATCCTTGTAGTTTTCTGCCCTGCCATTACAGAAGAAATTAGTTAACACCAGATGAAATGCGTCCGAAGCTTGTTCCTCGTCACCCTGAGGCTGGTTGTCGAATAGCTGACCAATCTGATAAAAAAATGCCCTCTTTAATTTTTGCTCTATCAAAGAATTCGTCATACAAGTACCCGAAAGCTTATCCAGTCCGGTACACGAATTATATGATGTTCTTCATCACACTGAGTTTGGTGTTTAGCGACGATAGCAGGATTTTTGGGGTTTCAACCATTGCTAGGTGTTGCACTTAGCCTATTTCTCTCCGGCACTCAGAGATTTCCTCCCATGCCAGATTTTCCTAACTTAGTGCAAAGTCCTTTCTCGACTGTCCTATTCAGTGTATTCACATAGAAAACAGCAGTGTTCAGTATATCCAAGCTGCAGACTCGTCGAGAGAGCCAGTACAGCTTCAAGTCACAACAGAGATGCCATCCAGACCTACTGCATTGAACAGCATTCAACAAGTGTTTAGGTTGTCATAGGTTCCTTCACTAGGACAGCATGGCCGAACGGAATGGATGTTGGTTTCCATTATGCTGCAACACTGCTTTAAGATTCAATTTCGTGGAGTCTATGAGTAGTCGCCATCCTTGATGGTAATGTTTGATTCCGTGGACATTCATCAGACAATCTACATCGGAGCAGAAGACAAGGTCATCTTCCTTGGTGAAATTATTCTCAAACTGCCCATGATGAGTGCGAAACGATGTTACTCGGGCATTTTCCTAGAGAAGATTCCATTCTTTTAAGCCTTGGTCCAAGTAACTCCGCCTTGGCCCTGGATAGGTTCAGGTCGTGAACAAGATAGTTCAGTTCACCTTGAGTCAGAAAGTGTGGCGCAGATGATACACAGTGGCAGATCTATTGAATCATCATTAGATGTTGAAGGTTGCGGAGAAAACCTTAAGTCGCTTTCCTCATCATCATCTGAATCAGTGACAAATTCTTTCGGTAGATCCGAAACGGGAAGTGCTTCACCATGCTGAGCCAGTCGCATTGCAGATGGTATATTTGGGTACACTATTGAACACTTTTCTCTCCTTGTCATGCCTTCAGAAGCAGGTGGAACCATGCATAAGTACCGTATAGCAGTTATTTGCGTGATTGCTTGGAACAGCAAAAGGGAATCGGCCATTTTATCGTCTTTCAACTAGGTCTACTTTGGAAAATTTCTTGCACACGGGTAAGCATGACAGGCTAATATTGCAATATGATACATTATTGTGTTTCAATCATGTAGTTTGAAATGCAGTGGTGAGAAAAATAATGGTTACTCACATAAATTATGTAGGCCTACTCAATGCGTAACGGTACTGAGACATTTGTACGTAACCATCTCTGTTTTTCCTAAACTAGAGCCAATCGACAAATTTCATTGTCATTTTCGTGTTCAGCACCTCAAAATTAGTAAAGATTTGCTATTTTCATTTAAAAGTCAAATTGTGTGTGGTCCAGTGTAATGGCACGGTAACCTGTTATCTGTTCATTTATAATTCTATTCGCGATATGGCGCTGAATTAGACGTCAGAAAACATTTTTAAAATGCTTTAATATATCCATACAGAGCAAAATTGATTGGTGATACAGAAATTCATACAAATGTAAGAAGATGTGATGTTCACCTAATTGCTTTCTGCAGTAGACAATCTTATCCATGTTTTCTGTTGTTATATTGTCGTATTGCCTCAGCCAAATCCATTCAGCGTTTCGGCTAATGCCAGGTATCAACCCCCAGTGTTCCCAATATGCAGCTCCGTTAGGACCATACTCCACGGCAGACTTCCAAGTGGAATCGTCAAAACCAATTTCTTCCCAACCTGGATGACTGATGTTTGAACATTTCCAAGTAGAATTGGTGAGGATATATTCATCATCTGTTGACGCCAGAATACCAGCCACTTCCAGTGGTCCATTTTCTCCATGAATCGCTATTAATCTCGTAGTACAAGGAAGATCGACAATATCCGGAATTCGCCAAGCTTCGTCATCTGCAAGGGCAGGAAGGTCAATCTCTACGCCATCGAAGTAGAGCCTCATTATGTCATCAACCGTAACGGTCAGATTTCGTTTCACACAGGCGAACTGAGAAACAGATGTCGATGCTCCCAATTCGAGAATTGACAGAAGGAAAAAACCTGATACACATAACTCTTTTGCTCCATAAAACAAAGTAGTTAGGTAGCCTATATTCTTTGTTTAAACAATAATAATTTATTGCTATCCGCATTTGGGTGTACAGACAATAATAAACATACATAATTCATAAAACTTATATAAGCAGCAAATAAAAATAATAAATCATGCTAAATCCTAAATCGCAGGGCCTATATCATCCTATTGATGAAGGTTTTTCTCACAAGAGATATTCTGCGGCTACGGGTCCGTGGGCGAAGGTGGTAGAAGGAAGGTTTCACGCGTGGGAGCAGGTCATGCAGCACATTACCGCCATCAGTAAAGAGTTCGAAATCTGCCTTAGCACATGGCTGTTCACAACGGAGCGTATCTTCGGGGAGGAACATGAGTCAGATAAGGCAGCGTATGATAGACTGTAACCGGTCCCAGTCTCTCTGACCATTAAAGCCCCACCAAGCTGGGGGAAGCATATAACATCCTAGCCACACTGTAGTGGCCCTCATCCCAGGGCCGTTTTAAGGAATTTTGGGGCCCTAGGCACAAACACTAGCCTACATGTAGCCTAATTCTAAACGTAACTATGAGTTTCATCTAGTTCCCCTCCTCTGGGGGGGAAATCAAGGTTTCTGGAGGACGAAGAACGAGTATATGCCGGTCGATCGCTGAGACGCGTTGCACCGAGTGGGGCGGGGCACGGGGAGGGAGTGTGACTCTCCCCACCGGAAAATTTTGAATTTTTACATTGCAATGCAGCATTTTAAGCTGCCATCTTAACAAAATTTCTCAACTATTGCAGTGCTGACCTGAATAGTCTTAGACTTCAATAAATATTCTTACAATTATAATGATTTCTTTATCAGTTTCCACAACGTAAGGGTAGCATTCTATGCTGCGAAGCCTGCGATCCTAACAAAATTACTAAAACTGCTGACAAAAGAGTGGTTGAAGATTTCAATTAGTATAATTATTATTATAATAATAATTTCTTTGCATATATCAAGTTCTGCAACTCAGTTCTGCTGCTTCTGGACCATTACAGTATAATGTATAACTGCAGACAGGTGTATAGTCTATGCCCGATTTTCTTGCACTGGAATTAGCTTATTTCCGTTGCTCAAAAAGTTTCTATACATTGCTGACCATGCAGGACACAGTTATCAGAATAGTTACAAATGTTACACAAACCAAGGAATAACTACCAAAATCGGGAAGCCATGTAGTAGACTAATGATGCTATATATGTCACGAAGTGTTAGTTGTACAAAAATAGTCTGTACAAATATTAACAGTAGGCCTAAACAATACTCATTGTAATAGTATCATATATTAAGTTATATTAGTGGATTTTATCATTATAATCACATAATCTAATATCACAGTTAGCCTAGGCCTACTGCAGGCCTGTTAGAGCTCGGGTAAAACACTAATGCAAACGGCAACTAAAAACTATTATTATTTTGATCAAATGTCTTGGTATATAGTCACTTCTAGGTTGAGCTTCTCCCATGAAGATGTCTAGATTAAACACTGAACGTAATCCGATTTCCACCTTAATCTCTCAGTTTCAGATATATAGAGCATTGCATTCCTGACTTCTATGTGCATGTATGCCATCTTGTTAGATTTGTTAATAATAATATTATAGTACTGCTGACACAGTATGACAAGAGTCATAGCAATATTTGTACTAAAAGTGTAAAATAAATGTTAGTTTAACATACATCAAAGTTCGTATAACATGTTGCTAATTTGTTATGTGATGTAGTCTATTATTTTGGGTCGCCGCGGGGCCCCCCTGTAGCGCGGGGCCCTAGGCCCGTGCCTCGCGTGCCTAGGCGTTAAAACGGCTCTGCCTCATCCATGGGCACCCGCATATAGGGGCAAGAGGGGGCACTTGGGCCGCCTGGAAAATTGACATAATTTTATCTTTCAAATTACTACTTTTGGGTTTTTAACAAATTTTGCCCTGGTCCTGGAAAACTGACACCTATTTTCCATTTTTTAAAATCCATTTATTCATTTTATACTCATTGTGCCCTTCAGGAACCTACTTTTAACAATAGACTATTTTTAACTTTTTAACAAAAGAATTTTAAAATGTAGCCTATTCATATTAAAAACCACAAAAGAGGCGAGACTGAGAAATTTTCATTCAGAACCCTCTATAAAAAATACCCATGCATGTTCTTAATTTCCTTCTTCGCATTTTCAACCTCTTGTTTAAACAATTTAACCGTGACCATCGTGTTTTGCGGTTTTTACCCCTCCTGGAAAAATTTCTGCGGGCTCCCAAGCCCTCACCACACCGCGTAGATGAGGACCATGCAAGCCATGAACAGCTATAGGGCAAAGAGGGACTGGCGAGTCCGTCAACATAATTATGCGCTGAACATGGCCACGAAAGTCTAAAATGAAACCCAGGATCAGCATTTAAGTGACCCTTTCTGGTGTAGTTGCAGTGATATTAGAGCCTTAGATGTCGAAAGCGTTCGACATGGTGCAACACGGTCAGCTGTGGTTGTCCATGCTGGACATGGGGTTTCCTCCACAACTTGTCCAACTATTGATGAACCTATACAAACAGCAACGAGCAGCTGTTAGGACAGATAATATCACCTCTAACTGGTTCCGCGTTAAGAAAGGCGTTCGGCAAGGTTGTAACATCTCGCCTTGCCTATTTAACATCCTGGCGGAACATGTAATGCGCAAGGCGCTTGACGGGTTCAGAGGGGGCTTCAGAATTGGAGGTAGGACCATCAGTAATCTTAGATACGCGGATGACATACTCTTGATCGCTACATCACCAGAGGAACTCCAGGAGCTCGTCAATCGTGTCGAATCCGCTGCCAAGGAGTACGGTTTAAAGATAAATGTTTCAAAGACGAAGGTTATGACCAATACCGATAGGATCCTCAGGATTTTTGTCGCGGACAGTGAACTCAAACAAGTGGATAACTTCACATATCTAGGCAGCAAAAACTCAAGCGATGCAAAGTGCTCAGTCGATATTAAGTCCAGGCTGGCCATGGGTATGGCGGTCATGGTGAAGCTTACGAAGGTCTGGAAAAACAAGTCCATTAGTACTCAAACCAAGCTTCGTTTGATGAAATCCTTGGTCTGGTCAGTTGCAACCTATGGTTGCGAATCATGGGTGCTTAAAAAGGCGGAGGAAAAACAGATACAGAGTTTCGAGAACAAATGTACCCGTAAGCTTTTGCGCATTTCTTGGACTCTCAAACTTACCACAGAGCAGGTTTATCGGCTTGCCGGAACTTCACCAGAGCTCTTGGGTTCCATCAAGGCTCGCAAACTCTCCTATTTCGGTCATATCATCAGGATTCCCCAGGATTGCGTGGAAAAAGCCATTATGCTGGGTCACGTGGAAGGTTGTCGACGCAAGGGTAGACCGCGTATTAGCTGGATTGACAACATTCTTGCTTGGTCCCGTCTTTCCGGATCCAATCTTCTCGCCGCTGCACGCGATAGGAGGCAGTGGAGAGCTGTAGTCCATGCATGCGACCAACCGTCGCGCAGCGACGTCGGTGATTGACATGACATGACAGATGTTGGTTACGCGGCTAACGTCATCTCCACAGCGGATAGCTAGTTTCCTTGGTAAATTTCAGCCTGATTGTGCAACGTTTGGAGGTAAACCCATTTTTGATATTATACTTGTGGGCTAATTCATCGTTTTTGTCGTGTTTGCAGTCATTATTGGACAAAATAATGTGACTTCATCTCATTTGAGATCCAATGCAGAGAATCGCGCTATTGGGAAATCAAATCTCAACTAGCCTATCTACAGCTAGGCTGGACAAAATGCAACTACGCTGTGTCCGGATGAAAAGTAGACCCTAGCAAAAAGTGTCATAATTCGGTCAAAACCTTTTTAGCATTTGCCCAAAATTTTGAAAAGCAAAAATTAATAGTAGGCCTAGCCACAGTATCACCAACTTCTAACGCCGGTTAGAAATATTCGTGAGTTTGTAAAGATTATCACTGGACAACAGTGTTTTTGCTTCCTGAATACTTTCAGTTGTTTCTTATGCAGTTTCTGCTGCTGATCACGAAAATCACCTTGAAATTGTCCCATCACGTCACGTTTTTGAGAAATCTTCAATTTTTATATTTATTTTCCTATTTTTCAGCTATAACGCTATAAAAAGCTTTGTATAACTGAGGCATGTCCAGGCACGCACTGAGGACAGTTTACACAAGTGTTTGTCTTGCATAATAACTAAACTTGGGTCTGCATATGCATTAATGCTGGGTAAAATCTGTATGCAAAAGTTCTAATCTCAATTAAAGCCGATTATAATTATGAGCATTATGTCTCTACATGCATATCCCACTAAGGAAGTTGACATCAGCTTTTTTGTAGTTTGATGTCTCATTTCCAGTTTAGTTTTGTCTATATGCATGTAAATGCATAAAAAATTAACCAGCTTATTTTCAGATAAACCTTAAACTATAATATATTTCAAGACAGTTAGCAGAAACAGAACAACTGGATTCAAGGCGGAGTTTGCTGTCACCAAGTAGGCTATTGGACAGAAATCGGTTCGACAAAGATATGAACATCAGGACAATGCTACAATGGAAAAACGGTATCATACAGGGAATTCTCGAATCCAGCAATGTTGTCTGACAATAGTTTGACACTGCAGCAAGATGTGCAGACTAAGAATACAAACGAAAATCAACATCAAAGCATTTTTAGGCCTGTGGAACTTCAGCAGCATCTAATATACATTGTACATGTGCAACTGAACAGGAAATAACTATGAAAACCTCTAAGTTCATGTTTCTCTACATTTCTTAATGATATAGTCATCATTAGCCCCCAATATTATTAGAAAAAACTGTTCTAAAGATTTGTTTTCCAATGAAATTAAATTATAGTCATATTGCAAATGTATTCACTAAACGAGCATCTCGGTTAAAATCTTGCATGCCGTTTTTTCAAAAACCTTACGTGATATAGCAATTCTGAGCACACCATCGTGTTCAGCACGTCCAATTCTATAGGAAACAGTGAAAAAAATTCCGAAGTAAAAAAAATTAATTTATAGTTATAGGCCTATTGCAATTGTATGCAATAAACGAGCATCTCAGTTAAAATCTTGCATGCCTTTTTTTCAAAACCCTTACGTGATATAGCAATTCTGAGCACACCATCGTGTTCAGCACGTCAAGTTCTATAGAAAACAGTGGAAAAAAATTTGGAAGTAAAAAAAATTAATTTATAGTTATATTGTAAATATATGCAATATATGAGCACTTAAATTCAAATCTTGCATATTGTTTTTCTCAAAAACCTTACGTGATACAACAATTCTGAGCACACCATCGTGTTCAGCATGTCAAATTCTATAGAAAACAGTCAAAGATTTTTCGGAAGTAAAAATATTTATTTTTATTATATTGTAAAATATATGCAATATATGAGCATATAAGTTAAAATCTTGCATATTGTTTGTCTCAAAAACCTTACGTGATACAACAATTCTGAGCACACCATCGTGTTCAGCACGTCAAATTCTATAAAAAAAAACGGTCAAAGATTTTTCGCCAGTTCATTGGGCAACGCTAGCAAAATAATGTAGCACTGTAAGCGGAAAGATGGTCCATTACGGATTTCTCTCGTTTGCTCTTCGTTATAGTTTACTTGCATACGCTATGTCTGCAATATGAGAACTGTGGAAAAATAGCTGGGTCGACCTATAACCCACGTGGAGTTGGGGTGTGAAAAGCAGACTTTACCATTGGGACCATATAAGAAAGATTCGGTGGCTAAACACCCTCAACCCCACGGCAATTCTCAGCCTGTATGTTTGTAGAATGCCTAAATCAATAAAAGTTTAGCGGTGGTTAAGTGTTCTGCTGTTAGACAGATCAATTTCACCATTGCCTACAGTGTACAGTGTACATCCAAAGAAAATCGACAGAGCTCTTGCAAATACATGTATGCAGGAGCGGCACCTAGGAGGCAACGCCAAATTAAAGCAGAGACCCGGTATGCAATCCGCTCCGGAATAGGGAACAAAAGCAGGACATCCAGCACATAATCGGTGACATGACCGAATTTTGGGATTCGATCAATAAGGCGCCCTGTCGTGAGCATGACCCGCTTCAAGCACCTTAACCATCCAGCCGGGTGACTATAGAGAGCACAGCAGTATGGCCAAGGGGCAAGGGGTGGCAATAAAGAAATGGATAAAATGAAGTGGCAGCAATAGCCTGCATGATTGTGACGCCTGTCCTTGTAGCTCCATATAGGCCCTAATTGTAATTATCAGCATCGCCGAAGTTTGTTGGAAGCACTTCTGCATACTCCTGCATAGATAGCCTAACCAGGGCCGGATTAAGGCATGTTCAACACTATTCAGCCAAACAGGGGCCCCACACTTTAAGGGGCCCCACACATGCGATATAAATAATTTTACATTATTGTTAATTTTAGTTGTAAAATGATGTTACAATATCAGAACAAATTAAAAAATTATTTGAAAACTACTCATTTCAACATATTACAATTTGGCACATATGTTGGGCCCTAGGCCAATTGGAGTTTCCATTGCCAGGTATATTGATCTTAAGATCTGCCAGAAATGCTGCATTTTTAAAATTACATATTAAACATTCCCCTCCCCCTCCCCCTCCCCCCTCCCCCCTCCCCCTTCCCCCCCCCCCTTCCCCCCTCCCCCTCCCCCCCCCCCCCCCCCTCCCCCTCCCCCTCCCCCTCCCCCTCCCCCTCCCCCTCCCCTCCCCCTCCCCTCTCCCTCCCCTTCTCCTCCCCCTCCCCCTCCCCCTCCCCTCCCCCTCCCCCTCCCCCTCCCCTCCCCCTCCCCCTCCCCCTCCCCCCCCCCCCCCCCCCCCCCCCCCCCCCCCCCCCCCCCCCCCCCCTCCCCCTCCCCCTCCCCCTCCCCCTCCCCCTCCCCCTCCCCCTCCCCCTCCCCCTCCCCCTCCCCCTCCCCCTCCCCCTCCCCCTCCCCCTCCCCCTCCTTCTCCCACTCTCCCTCTCCCTCCCCCTCCCCTCCCCCTCCTCCTCCCCTCCCCTCCCCTCCCCCTTTCCCTTCCCCTCCCCCTCCCCCTTCCCCTCCCCCTCCCCCTCCCCCCCCCCCTCCCCCCCCCCCTCCCACTCCCCCTCCCCTCCCCCTCCCTCTCCGCGCCCCTCTCTCCCTCCCCCTCCCCCTCCCCCTCCTCCCCTCCCCTCTCTCTTCGTCCCGCTCCCTCCGCTCCGTTCCTCCCTCACACCGTCTCTTACTGACAGCGGATAGAGCCCAAGAATGTTGAAAGACCGCTTTCGTAATGGAATTACTTTGCGACTCGCTTATGACGTCAGGGCACGCGACCTCATTCATGTTTTGTCACTGTGTTTCGGGTCAACTGAAATTTTGCAACCGTGCGGTTTGGTTGAATTTGCAAATGGCCGTCGAACGTATTGCAAAGTTCACTTTTTGTGGAAAAGATTGCGTTTTTTGGGGGGCAAAATCTTAAGACACGGTGCTATTGGAATGGAAGGTTTTGGTAAATTTTCACAACAATCGGTGCGTAACTTACCGAGAGAAAAAATTACGAACTATTGGAAAGTTTCATTTTTATTTATATAGATAATATATGCAATAAAAATATATACAATACAAATACAGGCCTATATGCAATACAAATATATAGAAGACAAATATATACATGTATACAGTAAAAAATATGTAATACAATACAAACATACATATATAGGCCTAATACAATAAATATAATTATTATATACAAATACAATAGAAATATATACAATACAAATATAAGTACAATACAATATAAATACAGTACAAAATGAATACAGTATATACAAAAATTACACATATCAATATATACACCAGTGGTTCCCAACCTTTTTTGACATTGGGGCCACTTTTTCTAAGATGGAGGGCAGGAGGGCCACTTGTTCTTAGTTGAAGGACATAAGGGGGCCACAAGGCTAAAGTTTGATTAACTAAAATCATATAAAAGTGTCATAATTGAATCAAAATAGAATGTTTAATGCTATTTATAGACGTTAGAATAAAATAATTTGCAATAGAAAATAATTATGTGTTCTATCCTGTCCAAATTGTCAATTTTGTCATAAATTTCTGTTAACTCTTTGAGAGAGGCGGGCCATTTTCTTAGGCCTGGCGGGCCACTTTTGGCCCGCGGGCCACGGGTTGGGAACCGCTGATATACACTGTGTCCCAATAAATCGGGCACCCTTTTTTATAATGTAAATAAAACAGGCAAATCTTAATCGATTTTCAAAATTTCAAAACTGTTTTAATTCTGAGATAATTATCTTACAATGAATCAAATATGAAGTTTCTGGCATGAATATTGACGTCACAATTACGTCATTTGCATCAGAGAATTCAAATGTTAAGTACCGAACACAACTTTTTCGGTACTTCATTTGAATTCTCTGATGCAAATGACGTAATTGTGATGTCAATATTCATACCAGAAACTTCATATTTGAATCAGTGTAAGATAATTATTTCAGGATAAAACAGTTTTGAAATTTTGAAAATCGATTAAGATTTGCCTGTTTTATTCACATTATAAAAAGGGTGCCCGATTTATTGGGACACAGTGTATATATACAACAACCACATGTCAATAATACAATAACCACATAATAACTATCTCCACCAATTCAGTTCTATCAACCACTATGTTTACAACTACAGAGTGTAGAAATAATTTTTTTATCCAGTAGGCCTACAGAAATATAAAACCTCATCCTTCATACATGTAGAAATGTGGCGCAGCTGAAAACGACATTGTGAAGAAAAACATATCTAGGAAATGTCACAAAAACAAAAGTCTTATTGTTTTATTCAAAAGAAGTGCACGAAAAAGCAGGCTGGGGGTTATTTTTACCCCCGGTTCCCTACAAGGGTTAAAATAATTAACATGTCAGAACTGCAGTTTCACACAGACCACGCTATTCGCTATTTCCTTAGCTATTCGTATGCCTATCACTAATATTAAGAAATAAACATGCAGAGATATTGTTGACTAAGCTAACCTCCTAATATGCAGAATAATTTCATTGTGCGGTCCGAATTAAATATCGATTCTTCTTCGCAGAACGCAGAACGTATAAGCTCACGTTTGTCTAAGAAAGAAAGATATTTCTATAATAGGTCTAATACTCTCATCCACTATAGGTCAGTTCTGATTGTAAATTTAACCTATAACACAATGATATTCTGTAGCCTATGCACATTGTACACAGAGCAATATATAGGCTTACATCAATCACTGTCACTTGAAGTCACTTGATTTTACATTTTGATCTGTGAAGTTTGAAATGGCTCGCGATAAGGTGGTTACAGTAGTGAAAGATAAGGGAAGCTTTAATTAAAAAAACCACGAGTTCATTATTATTAATTTTATTATCCCATTATGATTAGTCCGTTGGTGTGTAGCGTCCTCAAATGAGACACTACATAAAAGTTGCATATAATAAAATCTGCATTAAAGATGCAATTAATGTAATAGGCGTCATGCCAACATGTTGATCAAGCGATGCTGACTATAAATAGGCCTACTCACCAAAATTAGTTTGTCGACTGAAAATAATATTGTGTCTTGATCACGCCACTGACCCTATTTCTAGCTAATGTTGAAGTGGCAGATTTTCGTGTCTAATTTTTAAAATTGTATGCGAGCAGATGCGTTATGTACTGACTGGAGAGGAGCCAGGCGAGCTTAGGTAAGCCAGTAATAAGTAATGAGTTGCAGTACGGTAGTCAATAGTATCAATACGGGAACAGATGAAGGCATCAACGCCGTTTTTGTGGATATCTCAGACACTGACCTGAAAGTGTTGTGAACTCCAAAGTGATTGCAAAACGACAAGAATTAACTCCACAATAATAATTGCTATTATTGGCATCATAAAAACTTTCAATGTTACTTCTGTATCCAATCTACTTCTACATTATACTTCTACATCGATGTCTCATGTAAGATGTCTTTATTATGTTTGCCAGCACAACGGCAAACTTCCGACTCATCATACGAGCTCACCAAAACCACCTCTAGCTATCTCTCCACAGGTATTTCACTCAAAACTGAAAACATTACTCTTTCACAAATCCTATCCTGCTTCATCCTCTAATCCTCACATCCCTCGGCATTTCAACTCTAAACATCACCCACCTTAGCCGTCCATCTGGCTGCCTGCCTGACTCTCCGGATTCGACCTGCTGCCTATCAATCTTGTTTTGATTAAGCGCCTGTGAATAAGATGGTTTCCGCGACTTCGCTTTTGTGGGCGCTGTAGAAGTCTCGAGATTGCGATTACGATTGTATGTGAGTGGAAGGCTCGTAAATTCTTTAAGTTGTCCTAATATACCATAGGTTCGCAAAGGTCCGACCTGCCACCCCGATAGGGTTAATTCCCTAGGGGTAAAACGGGAAGGTGATCTGACCGACGACTGAATAAGCGTAGACAAAACAATAGCGTTGATATCTCATGCAAGTAAGATTCTACTTAAAATTATACATAAAAGAATGGAGAGCACGATTGAGAGGGAACTGCCGGTGAATCAGGCAGGTTTCAGGAGACGAAGAGGAACAAGAGACCACATAGCGAACCTCAGGTGGATAATGGAAAGGCAAAGAGAATTTGGACAGCAGGTACACATATGCTTTATAGATTACAGCAAGGCCTTCGATTGCATCGATCATGCTCTGATGTGGAAGACTTTGCGCGATATGGGGATACCAATACACCTCATAAAGCTCCTCAAGAACTTATATGGGAACCAGATGGCTGTGGTCAGGACAGAACACGGTGAAACGACAAGTTTCCAAATAAAGAAAGGAGTACGTCAAGGATGCATACTATCGCCATACCTGTTTAATCTATACGCTGAAATGATAGTGAGAAAAGCAGGCCTAGAGGAGACAAATGCGGGAGTGAGGATAGCGGGTAGGACACTGAATAACCTAAGATATGCAGACGACACAACACTGCTGGCAGGGAAAAAAGAGGATTTAAAAGCTATCATCAGAAAACTACAAGCAGAAAGTGAGAAAGCAGGATTGTTTTTCAACTTAAAGAAGACCAAGATCATGACAACAGAGAAATGGACAAGCTCTGAAGTGGACGGGGAGGAGTTGGAGGTGGTGACAAGTTTCTGCTTCTTGGGAGCCATGATAGAAAGCGATGGTGGATGTGACAGAGAGATACGACGAAGGATAGCTTTGGGAAAGACGGCAGCGAAGGGGCTGGAGAAAATATGGAAGGATAAACACGTGAGCCTAATGACGAAGACAAGAATTGTAAAGGCAATGATATTCCCAGTGGTGCTGTATGGATGTGAAACGTGGACAAAAACAAAGGCCTTAGAAAGGAAAATCGATGCTTGCGAAATGTGGATATGGAGGAAGGTATTAAGAACTTCGTGGATTGAAAAAAGAACAAATGAATCCGTATTACAAGAGATCGGACAGTCAAGAGGGAATATGTCATTGGGACAGAGAGCGGCAAGGCAGAAAATGGCGTTCTTTGGACATGTGATGCGAGCAAACGGCTTGGAAAAGGAGATGATGTTGGCCTGCGGAGAGGGAAAAAGGAAGAGAGGACGCCCAAGAAGAAGGTGGATGGAAGAAATACACGAGAGAACAAAGATGAAACTGGAGGAATTGAGAGACGCGACGGAAGATCGTAACACATGGAGAAGGTTTATCACAGCGGTCGCTAAGGTTCCAAGAATCGACGGCACAAGGTGACAAGGTGAATATACCATAATAATTATGTTTTTCAGCTGCATTTAATACCTATAGGCTACCACGCAAAGGATATCTTTACCTCGCAAATATACACTTCCATTTCATCCGTTGAAATTCGAAATAGTAACTTATAATTCTTGGTCTCGCCGCTGAGTTCTTTAGGTCTACGTTTTTGGAAATAAAGATAAAGACTTAGTTTGCATGCAAGGTGATTGAAAATACAGCATAGTTGTAAAAAACGTTTTTTCCGTTTTTTATTCGCTCCCAAAAAACGTCGTTTTTTTCGTTTTTTATTTTTCCCATCGTTTTTTATCGTTTTTTATTATTTCTTTATCTTCATTTATTCATTTACTTTCTGTTATTATTTTCCTTGATTTTAATTTTTTCTGATATTTCTTATGTTTTCCGCAAACTCTCAAGGATTCAGCTAACTAAAGTCATTATTTCATCGTTTAACATCATCATTTAAGAGATAGCCTGCGTGTAGTAGGTTCCTAATCAAGGTTTTTAAGGTTAATATGCGGTTTTAGATGTAGCAAAGTCAAAAATATTTCCGTTACCGTTTTTTATGGTTTTTTTGTGGTTTTTTATTTTTTTGAAAAAAACGACGTTTTTTACCGTTTTTTATTCTGTTTCCATCGTTTTTTACATCTATGAAATACAGCAGTTGTGCTATAGTCACATGGATCATAATTAGTGATTATGATTCTGTGTGAGGTGGGAGATCACTGTTGGTATGCAAGAAGTGTATGCGTTGGTGGTGGGAATTTACTCAAGGCACATAATGGCTACATTGTACTCAAAAGAATTGTATGCAGAGAATAATAGTATTGTAATCGATGGCCTAGGGTCTTTCAAGCTCTTTGTATTGCAGGGGAGGAGAGGGGCGGCGTACAATACGCTGCTTTAGAGCTTTGGTCTGATGCCGGATGTTGGTGAGTGACGGGATAGTACGATAATTCAGCATCATTCTGGTCCGAGACATAACAAGAATCTTGGAGACACAAAGTTCTTAATCAGCATAGAGGCCCAGGTCCGAGACAAAAGGTGCCTAGTCATCCGTGACGGTTTTCAGACCATGGTGCGTCATTTTGAGCGTCTCCAGACTAGGGAATTAGAACAGGCGGGCCTTCAGACCAGGGAGTTAGACCAGATTGGTCGTTTGAGCAATGCACTCTCACTACGTATGTACTTTCTTAAATGGAAAATTCAAACCGTTTTAATCCTGACATACTTGGCTATTATACTGGTAAAGATATAAAGTCCTATTCATACAACAATGACGTCATTTATAATGACGTCATTAATATCAAAATTCAAATTTACAAAAGAGTGCACAAAATTTTCCAAAATTTCAGTATTATTTCAAAAATTTAATTTACCAGTAATCAATTTTAGCTTAATTTTAATGGTTATATTTGAATAGGGGTTTGTGTGGCTACTGATTTGACACTAAGTCTTGCATCTTAATCCTTCTCTTTAAAATCACAAAACACGCTATAACGCCTTGGTTATCAGGAAAGCAATAATAAATCGTCCCAGGAAAGCAATAATAAATCGTCCCAGGAAAGCAATAATAAATCGTCCCAGGAAAGCAATACTAAATCGTCCCAGGAAAGCAATAATAAATCGTCCCAGGAAAGCAATACTAAATCGTCCCAGGAAAGCAATAATAAATTGTCCCAGGAAAGCAATAATAAATCGTCCCAGGAAAGCAATAATAAATCGTCCCAGGAAAGCAATAATAAATCGTCCCAGGAAAGCAATAATAAATCGTCCCAGGAAAGCAATAATAAATCGTCCCAGGAAAGCAATAATAAATCGTCCCAGGAAAGCAATAATAAATCGTCCCAGGAAAGCAATAATAAATCGTCCCAGGAAAGCAATACTAAATCGTCCCAGGAAAGCAATAATAAATCGTCCCAGGAAAGCAATAATAAATCGTCCCAGGAAAGCAATAATAAATCGTCCCAGGAAAGCAATACTAAATCGTCCCAGGAAAGCAATAATAAATCGTCCCAGGAAAGCAATAATAAATCGTCCCAGAAAAGCAATACTAAATCGTCCCAGGAAAGCAATAATAAATCGTCCCAGGAAAGCAATAATAAATCGTCCCAGGAAAGCAATACTAAATCGTCCCAGGAAAGCAATAACAAATAGTCCCAGGAAAGCAATAATAAATCGTCCCAGGAAATCAATAATAATTCGTCCCAGGAAAGCAATAATAAATTGTCCCAGGAAAGCAATAATAAATCGTCCCAGGAAAGCAATAATAAATCGTGCCAGGAAAGCAATAATAAATCGTCCCAGGAAAGCAATAATAAATCGTCCCAGGAAAGCAATAATAAATCGTCCCAGGAAAACAATAATAAATCGTCCCAGGAAAGCAATAATAAATCGTCCCAGGAAAGCAATACTAAATCGTCCCAGGAAAGCAATAATAAATCGTCCCAGGAAAGCAATAATAAATCGTCCCAGGAAAGCAATAATAAATCGTCCCAGGAAAGCAATAATAAATCGTCCCAGGAAATCAATAATAAATCGTCCCAGGAAAGCAATAATAAATCGTCCCAGGAAAGCAATACTAAATCGTCCCAGGAAAGCAATAACAAATAGTCCCAGGAAAGCAATAATAAATCGTCCCAGGAAATCAATAATAATTCGTCCCAGGAAAGCAATAATAAATTGTCCCAGGAAAGCAATAATAAATCGTCCCAGGAAAGCAATAATAAATCGTCCCAGGAAAGCAATAATAAATCGTCCCAGGAAAGCAATAATAAATCGTCCCAGGAAAGCAATAATAAATCGTCCCAGGAAAGCAATACTAAATCGTCCCAGGAAAGCAATAACAAATAGTCCCAGGAAAGCAATAATAAATCGTCCCAGGAAATCAATAATAATTCGTCCCAGGAAAGCAATAATAAATTGTCCCAGGAAAGCAATAATAAATCGTCCCAGGAAAGCAATAATAAATCGTCCCAGGAAAGCAATAATAAATCGTCCCAGGAAAGCAATAATAAATCGTCCCAGGAAAGCAATAATAAATCGTCCCAGGAAAACAATAATAAATCGTCCCAGGAAAGCAATAATAAATCGTCCCAGGAAAGCAATAATAAATCGTCCCAGGAAAGCAATAATAAATCGTCCCAGGAAAACAATAATAAATCGTCCCAGGAAAGCAATAATAAATCGTCCCAGGAAAGCAATACTAAATCGTCCCAGGAAAGCAATAATAAATCGTCCCAGGAAAGCAATAATAAATCGTCCCAGGAAAGCAATAATAAATCGTCCCAGGAAAGCAATAATAAATCTTCCCAGGAAAGCAATACTAAATCGTCACAGGAAAGCAATAATAAATCGTCACAGGAAAGCAATAATAAATCGTCCCAGGAAAGCAATAATAAATCGTCCCAGGAAAGCAATAATAAATCGTCCCAGGAAAGCAATAATAAATCGTACCAGGAAAGCAATAATAAATCGTCCCAGGAAAGCAATAATAAATCGTCCCAGGAAAGCAATAATAAATCGTCCCAGGAAAGCAATAATAAATCGTCCCAGGAAAGCAATAATAAATCGTCCCAGGAAAGCAATAATAAATCGTCCCAGGAAAGCAATACTAAATCGTCCCAGGAAAGCAATAATAAATCGTCCCAGGAAAGCAATAATAAATCGTCCCAGGAAAGCAATAATAAATCGTCCCAGGAAAGCAATAATAAATCGTCCCAGGAAATCAATAATAAATCGTCCCAGGAAAGCAATAATAAATCGTCCCAGGAAAGCAATAATAAATCGTCCCAGGAAAGCAATAATAAATCGTCCCAGGAAAGCAATAATAAATCGTCCCAGGAAAACAATAATAAATCGTCCCAGGAAAGCAATAATAAATCGTCCCAGGAAAGCAATAATAAATCGTCCCAGGAAAGCAATAATAAATCGTCCCAGGAAAACAATAATAAATCGTCCCAGGAAAGCAATAATAAATCGTCCCAGGAAAGCAATACTAAATCGTCCCAGGAAAGCAATAATAAATCGTCCCAGGAAAGCAATAATAAATCGTCCCAGGAAAGCAATACTAAATCGTCCCAGGAAAGCAATAATAAATCGTCCCAGGAAAGCAATAATAAATCGTCCCAGGAAAGCAATAATAAATCGTCCCAGGAAAGCAATAATAAATCGTCCCAGGAAATCAATAATAAATCGTCCCAGGAAAGCAATAATAAATCGTCCCAGGAAAGCAATAATAAATCGTCCCAGGAAAGCAATAATAAATCGTCCCAGGAAAGCAATAATAAATCGTCCCAGGAAAACAATAATAAATCGTCCCAGGAAAGCAATAATAAATCGTCCCAGGAAAGCAATAATAAATCGTCCCAGGAAAGCAATAATAAATCGTCCCAGGAAAACAATAATAAATCGTCCCAGGAAAGCAATAATAAATCGTCCCAGGAAAGCAATACTAAATCGTCCCAGGAAAGCAATAATAAATCGTCCCAGGAAAGCAATAATAAATCGTCCCAGGAAAGCAATAATAAATCGTCCCAGGAAAGCAATAATAAATCTTCCCAGGAAAGCAATACTAAATCGTCACAGGAAAGCAATAATAAATCGTCACAGGAAAGCAATAATAAATCGTCCCAGGAAAGCAATAATAAATCGTCCCAGGAAAGCAATAATAAATCGTCCCAGGAAAGCAATAATAAATCGTACCAGGAAAGCAATAATAAATCGTCCCAGGAAAGCAATAATAAATCGTCCCAGGAAAGCAATAATAAATCGTCCCAGGAAAGCAATAATAAATCGTCCCAGGAAAGCAATAATAAATCGTCCCAGGAAAGCAATAATAAATCGTCCCAGGAAAGCAATACTAAATCGTCCCAGGAAAGCAATAATAAATCGTCCCAGGAAAGCAATAATAAATCGTCCCAGGAAAGCAATAATAAATCGTCCCAGGAAAGCAATAATAAATCGTCCCAGGAAAGCAATAATAAATCGTCCCAGGAAAGCAATAATAAATCGTCCCAGGAAAGCAATAATAAATCGTCCCAGGAAAGCAATAATAAATCGTCCCAGGAAAGCAATAATAAATCGTCCCAGGAAAGCAATAATAAATCGTCCCAGGAAATCAATAATAAATCGTCCCAGGAAAGCAATAATAAATCGTCCCAGGAAAGCAATAATAAATCGTCCCAGGAAAGCAATAATAAATCGTCCCAGGAAAGCAATAATAAATCGTCCCAGGAAAGCAATAATAAATCGTCACGCGTTATTTTGTTTTATTGTTGATGATCCATGTGGGAACCCGTTGTTTTTTTATTTCTCTAAACATACAATACGTCTGCTGATGTACATGTAGTTAGGCTATTTGAATGTTCGCGTGAGATGCACTGTACTTCTCACTGTTCGTATGTGTGACATCGACCCTTCTACTGCGTCGATGCAACCAGGTTCTTTTACACTTCTTAAAGATAACACTTCTTTCAGAATAAACTCTTATTATTATTCAACACAAATAGCCTTTCTGTAGGCATCGACATTAACATAAGTTTAATAAAACGTCGCAGTTCTTCAAGACAGTCTTTCTTCCGAGTCTCCTCCCTCTCGCTCCAGCCTTCGTCCAGACACGTCGGCATCGGTCAGCAGACTGACTAGTCGCTGACGCCCCTCCAGCTACCATCCGTAATCACCAGAGGGGGCCAGCAACAGAAGGATCGTCAGCACGATGATCCGCACGAGGAGTGGTCAAGGGATGGGCCACAAGCACGTCGGCGTAGACGTGACACCTCCATCCACAAGAGGATGCTTCTGGCTGGAACGGACAGAACATCCTCCGAACCAACCGACCATTGACCCCGAGCACACCGGAAGATGCAACAGAAACCAAACATAAACACATTAAGTTAACTAATATACAAATAACTAAACCCTACAGAGTACACTCCATCCGGCCATTAGCCTAATCTGGCCCCATCCGGGTTAAAGTGTCCGCAGCAACATTCAACTTCCCAGCAAAATAATTGAAATGAACATCAAATTCTTGTAAAGATAAAGACCATCTCATGAGTTTGGCACTGTTGGGTGCACGCTCGGTCAAAAACGTCAGGGGGTTATGATCCGAATGGATCGTGACCCGACTTCCCCAAACCCAACTTTGAAACTTTCGAAGCATAGACAAAGCTGCGTATGCTTCTTTCTCAACAGTAGCCCATCGCTTCTGCGTCTCGTCCAACTTCTGGCTTGCAAAAGCAACCGGAAGTATGGAACCCTCACTGTCCCATTGAGTAAGAACCCCCGCCACGGTGTGTTCACTGGCATCCACATACAAGTGGAAGGGGTGGGTTAAATCCATTACATGCAAGCGGTTAACAGTGGCGCTACATAACGCCACCTTCAAATTTTCAAACGCCTTCTGCTCATCAATACCCCAAGGTATTCTGTTGGGCACCCGTTTACCCGTTAAATTGGTAAGAGGTAAAGCAACGGCAGCATAGTTCGGTATATGGTCACGAAAATATCAAAAAAAAACCCAGAATTTGCCGCACTTGTGTCTTTGTGACCGGCACCTTGAGTTCATTTACCGCCGTCACCCTATCAGGGTCTGCCCTCCTAGTTCCCGACCCAACCAATTCCCCACAAAACCGAACCTCAGGTAAAGCAAAACTACACTTGAGAAGCTTCAAAGTTAAACCACTCTCACGAACACGTTGCAAAAATTGACGAAGGTGGTTTAAATGCAAAACCCAATTCGTCGAAAACACTGCCATATCATCAATGTAAGAGTCAGTAAACTTTCGAATGGGTTGTAAAATATGCTGTACAGCCCGTACAAACGTATGACCACTCGATTTCATCCCAAAAGGGGTCCTCGTCCATTCGAATAACCCTGCATCACATACAAATGCGGATAACCATTGATCAGAAGCTTTGATGGCTGTCTGCCAATAACCACTACATGCATCAAAAGTACTTATGTATGTGGCCCTCCCAATATGTTGAATGACATCGGACATGTCAGGCATTGGGTAAGCATCCGAAATCGTGAATTTGTTCAAAAAACGATAATCCACCGACAAACGTACCCCCCCTTTTCCATCCTTACCCTTGAGTACGCATACCAAAGGACTAGCCATCGGGCTTTTTGACGGTTTAATAAATCCACACGCTAACAAATCATGAATTTGTTTTTCGACCTCCGGTTTGAGTCGTTCGGGTACTCGATATGCACGTAACCGTTTCGGCTTAAAGTCACTAGATACAGGAATGCTATGTATGACTGCATCACAAAACCCTGGTTTATCAGTGAACACATCTGGGAATTCGTCTAAAACTGTGAAAAGATCACACTTCTGATCTGGCGATAAATGCATCAGCCTCATCGGATCAATCCGTCTGCTGGGTAGAGTAAACAAATCAGTGTTGACATTAGTGGCCAATGACTCACCCCTATCGAACGTCTCAATGTTACCAAAGTCATGGTCTCTATCAAAAATAATAGCACAGGTATCGACAGTAAGTGGTCGCTGAATTATCCCACACGGTCGAGTTAAGGCTGTTGAATCAATATCTACATGAACAGTCTTTACATGAAATTGTCTCAATTGATTCGCATGAAGTCGATATTGTTTGTCATCGAACTCCACAACATAACTGTATGGTGATTTGACTTTAACCACCGTGGCTGGACCCTTCCATTTACTGTGCATCCGACTTACCGTCGAATCCGGTTGCAAAATCAATACTTTATCACTCACCACAAAATGTTTGTCTCGGCTTCGTAAATTGTATCGATTAGTAGAACGCGTTTGTTCTCTTTTGGTATGCGACTCAGCATAAAGTTTTGCAATTTCCATTCGTGCATGCAAATCTTTCAGGTATTCAAAAGGTGTCTTCCCTAAGTCTAGTGGAAACTCGCGTTCACCACACCACGTTTCTTTTAGCACTGCTAAAGGTCCACGAGGCAATTGTCCGAATGCGAGTAACCATGGTGCTACCCCACTGGTTTCATTGGGAATTTCCCTCAAAGCCCACATAACAAAACCCACACACTTATGCCATGACTTAGTATGGTCTGCAGCCATCTTGGATATGGATGATTTCACAGTACCCACCATGCGTTCAGCCAACCCGTTCCCGGAAGGATGGTAACAGGAACTAAATCTGGGGCTACATCCTAACCGACTCATGAATTCCTTGTTTAGTCGAGAAGTAAAGTTACTTGCATTATCGCTAGAAATTACTGAAGCAACTCCAAAATACATGAACAATGACATTAAACAATCACACACAGCCTTTGCAGTAATAGATCTCAAAGGAAAAGCTGCGGGGTACCGAGTAGCACTATCTACCAGAACCAAGCAATAGTTAAACTCACATTTAACACTAGTTACGGGGCCGAAAATGTCCATGAACCAATGTGTGAAGGCAAATTCCGCTCGCGGAATGGGTTGGATTGGAACTCGGTCTCGGTACGTAATTCGAGCCTTTTTTTGACATACCTCACACACCTGGCAATGATGCTTTGCATCCTTGATGACAGTACACCAATAAAAACTTAGGCGTATTCGTTGTCCAGTTCTCTTAGGACCTAAATGACCACCTAATTCATGACCCAATTGTAGAACTTGAGGTCTTCGACCGGTTGGCAAACACAACTGTGTAAAATCCTGCCCCAGTAACCTCTCTCGATGCATCAACAAGCCATCTTTATAAAAGAAACCACCCTTTCCCTTTACTGCTTGGGCTCGTGCACCCCGTAAAGAATCATCCATTTGTTGTTCTCGTATTAGTTCAACAACAGAAGCTCGATTATTGTCAGTCTGAGATATTATTAAGTCATGAGCGTCTGGATTAACATGATCAACCAGAATCACTGGACTGACCTTCGCCGTGTTATCCCTGCTCAGATCAACAGGATCGACTACAAAAAGGTTAGTACCATATAACCCAGCATGATCACTCGTGACTGATTTACTATCATTTAGATCCCCATGATCAATAATGTTAGTAGGACCACTCGAGACCGATGCAGGATCATTTCGATCATCATGATCAATGCCAACAATGTTATTATCGGTCCATGCACTCTGATCAGTTGTAACAGAGATAGTTGGTAACAGTTCACCATAATCATCAACCACTGTGTTGGCACCTACTGGATCAGTTCGATCATGATCAAGGTCGAGTTCACCAGTTAGGCCTACATTTTGCATTACAGCATTACACTGATACGAACATGAGCGTAACTGCTCAACATTACGCGCAGTAAGTATCAAAGAATCATTGGCTTCTGCACACACGGCACATAATACCGGTACCCACTGCTTACAAAGATCACAATTAAGCCCTGAATCACACTTATGATCTAGACTAATGTACAATCGTACCAGATCTGCAGTAACAGGGGCACCAATTATGCCACGCAATGTAGTAGAACCAATGTGCTCCACATGACCCAGATTTTCAATGGTGCTCAGTTTTGCAACCGCTACCTCTGCCCCACCGTCGTCTAATGCAGATACAACTTGAAAACTACACCCTGGCTCACCAGCAAGCCGAACATTGACATAGCTTAACCGGGCAAAATCACATGATTTGAATATATCCAATCCCACAGGTAAGCCAGAAATGTCTCTTCCTGTTACCTTCACTTGATTGACAGCCGACATCACTACACTCTGTGTAGTGACGTCATCCACCTCATAAACTGGGTCAATGTATGGCAATGCTCCTTGTATTTCAGGTGCTTGCACCGGGTGGTAATTTGTAATCCCATCATCCAACACCCCAATGGGAGAACTAACGTGTTCATTTTGCCATCCCCCGTCAGTGGTACATGCATTTACCCGTCGAACATTCTGTGACTTCTCAGACAACTGCCCTGCATTTCGAACTTGATCACAGGCAGACCGTAAATGAGAATAACTGCCACAGGTATAACATCCCCTGGGCCTTCTAGTATCCCCACCCCTGGGTGTCATACCCAACGGTGTACCCGGATACCGGGAAGGAGGCGGCCGAAAAGAATTCATCATGCTACCCCTGCCACTAGAGCCGTCATAACGTGGGACGGGTGGTCCGGAAGAACCAAAAAAAATACCCTTGGGTCTGTCCCCGACATGATTTGACAAGTAACAGTCAATAGTGGACCCCAATTTACCCGAGTCCACCCAACCCGCCTCAGTAGCGGATTCAACTGACAACACATGTCGCAAACAAGACTCAGTCAGACACAACTTAGCTCGATCACACACCAAAAGATCAATCAATTGCATTAAAGTTGTAACACTACGACTTTCAATGTAATATGTAAATACAGCTTTCAATCGAGAAATAAACATTGCAAAAGTTTCATCTTCACGTTTAGTCAAATTGCTAAAAGAATCTCTGTACATGGCAGGTGATAACTTGTATTCCATAAGAAGCACTTTCTTAATTTCATCATAACTCGTGGATATCGCGGGATCCATGCGGCCGACAATTTCCTTCGAACGTGTGTTCAAATAAGGTCGAATCAGTGTACCCCGTAATTCACTGGGCACATCCAAAGAATCAAACAGATGTTCAGCATTACGAAAAAATGCAATAGTCTCGAACGGATCGGTAGATTGAATAGTGATGCTGTTCTTAACGGCATCTCCAAAAGTTTTAATTTTTACCGCCCTAGTATTCTGTCGCGCCATCTCTCTCTCTCTCATGTCCCTGTCCGCCTGCAACCTAACCGCATTCTGCTGAAATTCCCTTTCTCGCATCTCGGCAATCTGCAGTAACTCTTTTTCCTTCAGTACAGCTTCTCGTTGACTTTTTTCTTCTTCCAGCTTAAACCTAGTCTCATTCTGCTTAAATTCCCTGTCCCTCAGTTCTGCCATCAGTTGTAACTCCCTTTCTTTCATCTCACGATCCATCAATTTCGACTCAGCCAACTGCTGAGCATCCACCTTACGCTGCTCAAACTCCTTGTTCCGTAAAGCAAACTCCTGCTCTTTCCAGTCATTTGCCTTAGCTTCCTTAAGACTCTCCGCTTCAAACTTGGCCTTCTCAAACGCCAACCGTTCTCTCTCAAACTCCACGTCATAACCACCCGACTTACTCACCTCGGACACGGAACCCGGCTCATCTGTACCGGACGCCACGCGTTCCGCCCAACTGTTCAACAGGTCCGCACGGTCCATCACCTTGATCACCTCCTCCTCACCCCCAACTGCAATCAATTTATCCCGCAAAGCGTTCGTCGACAGCTTCTTAACTCGCTCCAACTGCACCAAAGTTAATTTCTCCATAATAACGGACCGCACAAATAGAGCGACACGGCGAAACAACACAAACAACACACCCTGCAATGCACAGAAACTCAATAAACCCTATACCCGGCTGGAGACAGATTAAACTCCGATAAATGGCGGAATGAAGTGACTCACCTTCAATTAAAGAACGTGACGACTGCGTGTAGCTGTACGGCTGCGCCAAATGTGACATCGACCCTTCTACTGCGTCGATGCAACCAGGTTCTTTTACACTTCTTAAAGATAACACTTCTTTCAGAATAAACTCTTATTATTATTCAACACAAATAGCCTTTCTGTAGGCATCGACATTAACATAAGTTTAATAAAACGTCGCAGTTCTTCAAGACAGTCTTTCTTCCGAGTCTCCTCCCTCTCGCTCCAGCCTTCGTCCAGACACGTCGGCATCGGTCAGCAGACTGACTAGTCGCTGACGCCCCTCCAGCTACCATCCGTAATCACCAGAGGGGGCCAGCAACAGAAGGATCGTCAGCACGATGATCCGCACGAGGAGTGGTCAAGGGATGGGCCACAAGCACGTCGGCGTAGACGTGACAGTATGTCAGGAAAGTCTAAGTTTACAAACTGGAGTAGCCTACTTTTAATTGCTAGTCTCCCGCTGTATAGCTTAATCTTTGGCATATATAACTTGCCATATGTTACTTTCTGCCTGGTATCCCTTCGTACGGATATCGAATGCAGACCATCATACGATCAGTTGCGCTGTAGTTGCCGAGCGAGACATCCTGCTGGTAATTATTCGCACATGCCACACGACTCGCTTCCGGTAAATCTTCTGGGTAATTCTGAGTGACGATGCAACCAAAGTTTCCGCCGGCATCTAACAGACCAATGTAGTCATCGTAAAGTGGAATTCCGTTGATGGTATAACGACATTGACTGTTTCTTCCTTCGATGTCATCCAAAGACGCCCAGAAATAGCACAGCCTTGTAAAACCGTTCGATGCGTTGTATTGCGCCCAATCCAAGGTTGTACCACAAGCCAACGACTCGTCGTAGTTAGCTGGGTGCAGAACAAATTCACGATAATAGTGTAGGGTGAACTAACATAAAGTCGGACACTTTTTGTTCAGACCGACGCCACACCGTAACGGAAAGTCATATATAGAAAATTTAAAGTGTGTTGTATAGCTTATCATCTCATTCAACTAATGCAGTCAGTTAGACCTGGCCAATTTTATATAAAGTCGACCAGGAGTGTGTCAAGTACTGCGAGCTGACTAAATTTGACTTTTCGGTTTTTCAGTTAAAGCTGGACACTTTAGTTGGCAAACTCGGACAACATAATATGCCTATACGATCTTATGTTGTTAGAGTCGGACAATCAATAAACTGAACAATTTGTTGTTAAAGTCGGACAATCTAAAACTAAACAATTTTCACTTATACGACCTTATCTGATAGAGTCTGACAATCCATAAACTAAACGATTTTCAACAAGATCAGTGCCTAAGTTAACTGAAAGATAACATTTAACATTGAAAGTAACTTAAATAAAATCAACCGAATGTCAGCATAGGCCTGCCTACATTCAATACAAAGGTTGCACTAAGGAGCATACTAAATGTTCAATCGTCACAGTCCGCCATTGTTTTCGTTCCAGCAATGTTTGTAGGCTACAGTACTGTTGACAGAACATCTACTAAGAGCAGTTTGCAAGACTTTTATTAAGCAACTCAGTGAAGGGGCTGTAGCAACCTTAGTGACGTAAACTAGGCCTACTATGGGGTCTTCGTAACAGAAGACTTATGCATCAGACGAGCATGAAAAACTTAGCTGCAAGGCAGGCATATACACTACATAAACTCGACTAATGGACAGATCCATGAAAAAGTTGAAAAGAACAAACTTTTCTAATATCTGAAACATTCCTTACATGTAAAACTATAATTATCATTATAATAAGCATTAGCGTGGATCTCGTTTTGTTAAAGTCGGACACATTTCAGCAGGGTGTAATAATTTTGTCCGACTTTAACAAACGCATGTATACTAAAGTCGGACAGCAAACAGCCCTAGTTTCAACCATGAGACCAATTCAATATCGCTCAAACAAGTTACGCAAAACATATATTATGCTGTAATCTGTCGGGGAAAAAATTGAAATTCTTACTCTTCAGCAATAACATTGTCATAAACCCTTAGCAGTGAAAAAGGGGTTTCACTATGTCATATTTGAAAACTCTAGAAATCGACATGCATCGAAAAGAGGCGACCTCTTAAAATTTAGGCAACGATCCCATCAAGGTTGTGAAGTATAGATCATTAGATGGACCCTCTGCAAATACAATATATGATACAGCCATCTAGTGATCGAAGTCTCTTCTGCGTGGGAGGCCGGCAAAAATTTTGTCCGACTTTGCCTGATGTCCGACTTTATGTTAGTTCACCCTATATATATATATACATACATATATGCACGTTCACTTGCAAGACAATGATTGGCGCAAAAAAACTTGATGGTTGATGACAATAATGCATATTGTAATATTTTGCAAAATTCTTCAGCTGAATAATTGATCTTGTTTTGCATGATTTTTAAAATAATTCGAAATGTTGATTGTGATCATACTTATGGCAAGTTTGTGTTTCCGCTGCAGCTGTGTTTCGAACATTTAAAGTTGTTTCCATTTCGTAACCATGCAGTGTGTCTCGTATGTCTTAGTTTTTTGGAATAAATAATTAAATAAATTATTTCTGGCAGGTGATCTGAACTCACGTGATTCACATTTCACTCCTGTCGCAAATATCGGACAAGTGCAAGTAGGAGGAGATCCGCCTTGATTGCTGCAACTGCCACCGTTCAGACAAGGATTGGGGTCGCAAGTGTTGATAACTGCAAAAGAAACCATGCAGCCTTTCGTATCTATGGATTTTTATAATGCATCTCGCAGTATGATCTTTCATAGACTCTCTCGTAAGTTAACGGAACTTTGCTGAGGAAAGAAACGACTTCAACAAATGAAAGAATGAAGCAAACCAATCACAAGTTTGAATTCTTCGTGAGTGACGATTTTATCATTAAAAACTGGAGTGACCAATCACGACTAAGTAGTCCCGATTTTAAGCAAGAGAAGTTTTCGTGCTATGACCGAAGGTCATTCAGTGAGAGCGAATTGAATATTCTGATAACTGGTTTTGCGTTGAGTTTGAGTTTGAGAGGTACATCTACACGTAGGCTTAATTAGGGGATACCTCACAACTGTTCTTTTGAGACAAGAATAGGCTAAAGCTTGAAGAGAATGTATGCAGAGATAGGCAGCCGATGCAAGACTACAAGCATAGCTTATAATAAATCGAGCCAGTTGAGTTTGGTAAACTGCAATGAATCGGAAGAGACGTGATTTCGTGTTAAGTAGGCTAAAATAACAGCAATAATTTCGAATATTCAACAATCCGGTTGACAGACCGCACCGGACTACTCTAACAGTGTACAGTTATGCAGTTATCTTAATTAATTAACATCAATTTTTATTAGGGCTGTTGAATTAATCGCGTTAACGCGCGCGGTTAACGCGGTAAAAAATTTGCGATTAGGCCTACACTTTTTAACGCATTAATCGTTCGCGTTAATTAGATAGAATTAAAATTGAATCAGAGGCAGAAAAACTCGTTTTAAACGGAAGGCTCATACTTAAAACTCGTGATACATTCTTTGGCAAATATTCCAAAAAAATTTGAATATTATCGTAACAATTCTTTGCTCAATAATAATTATCGCCTGCATGCGAACTAAAACATGCGTAAAACGCTAACGATGAGCCGCCGACATCGGCCGCATATAAGGTTGTTTCATCACCCCGTCAGACTACATTGGTTGAACTCCAGGAGATGGCAAGACCAATGGATACAGGTTTTCAAGTGATAAATGTTTACAGAAGGACAGCTGAGACGAGGTTTGGCAAGAACCGCAAAGTGAAAAAATGTGAAAAATTGTGACTAAGTAATAAGGTTCAATAGTAGATCTACAGTTGTTAATCAATAAGAGCATCCCTTGAACGGACCAATGTAGGCTAAATAAACTGGTCTGCCTATAATACAATTGGTTGAATAAATAATTAATTTTGATAGTCAGAAAACGTTTGTCCAATTTTCACATTGCGGCTTATATAATTTTAATTAAAGGGGGCTCAAATGAAGAAATTAATGGATTTTGAGCTGTTGGCTGATTTGAACCATAGTTGCAAAAAAGCGTTTTTTGGGTTTTTGTTCTCTCCCCAAAAACGTCGTTTTTTCGTTTTTTATTTTTACCATCGTTTTTTATCGTTTTTTATTTTTTCATTATATTTATTTATTCATTTATTTTCTGTTATTATTTTCCTTAATTTTAATTTTTTCTAATATTTCTTATGTTGTCCGCCAACTCTAAAGGATTCAGCTAACTAAAGTCATTATTTCATCGTTTAACATCATCATTTAAGAGATGGCCTGCGTGTAGTAGGTTCCTAATCAAGGTTTTCAATGTTAAAATGCGGTTTTAGATGTAGCAAAGTCAAATTATTTTCCGTTATGGTTTTTTATCGTTTTTTGTGGTTTTTTGATTTTTTCGAAAAAAAAGTCATTTTTACCGTTTTTTTATTCCGTTTCCATCGTTTTTTACATCTATGATTTGAACAGTGTTTCAATTCTGTCTGTCATACAAAACTTTTCAATAAACAAAATGCAGAAAATCAATAGGCCTACGCCAAAGGTTATTGAATATGTTTGCAATAGAAAGAATGCCTTTAGTCATTAAAATTTTATGCTTAAGGGGTCCTTAGAAAATATTAAGATTAATATATCTGAAGGAAATGTATTGCGATTAATATGCAGTTAATTGCGATTTAAAAAAATTAATCGCGCGATTAATTTCGAATAATATTTTTAATCGAACAACAGCCCTAATTTTAATTGCTGCGCCACCAACCCCTCCCTCCACCCCTACCCCTCGTTGTGAAATTTGATACCAGATAAAATAACACAACGGGAGTCATGTCTCAAACCTTTAGCTCTTCAATTTTTCAAAATCATAAATTTTCATTTACTTAAACAACTGAACAGTCAAAGCATTGTCATTATTACCTGTCATTTAGCATTTTCAACTTAATGTCTTTATGACCTGCATACTCGATTTGGTTAAAGCACTGAATGGCAAGACTTCTAAAGTCTAAAAAAGCTTTTTCGTTTTGAAGTCAGTGAGTGAGAAATGCGCCGCGTGTTGTTTGACGTTGACTGACCTGTCTCGCATCTGAGTCCAGTTGACTCTGGTGGACAGACGCAGACGAAGTAGTTGACGCCGTTCAGACAAGTTCCACCATTCAGACATGGAAAACTCTCACAGTTGTTTATCACTAAAGAAAACGTAGGGTAGCAGTTAGTCTAGCTGGATATTACAGTGAAACTGACCATCTTCGCAGTGGTCTCCTGTGTATCCACTATCCAGTCCTATCCACGTTATGTTAAGTACCCTTCTACATTCACACGACGTAAGGGTTTGCTCTGAAAACGTCATTTGCGGATCATATGTGACTTATAGAGTCTTGGCATCCACTGTAACAGACTGTACGATGCTCAAATTGTCGTCTCCCACTTACTCGTCTGTCGACCAACCGCGGCCTGGAGTCGAACATTATAACATTGAAAGACATAATATTTTACCCGACGACTGATCGGCTACTTGCTGGATTGGGTTCGAATGCAACGCTAACAAAATGCAAAAGTATTTAGGCCTACTGTTCTATAAAGAGGTCCCCTTAAATCCCTCGTAGTATAACTGTCGAAAATGGCCTTCAACTTTCCTCAACCAAAGTCTAGCTGGATATTAAAGTGAAACTGACCGTCTTCGCAGTGGTCTCCTGTGTATCCAGGTAGACATTGACAGACGTAGCCATTCACTATAGGTAGACACGATCCTCCACTTGCACAAGGATCACTCTCGCAGTAGTTGATTGCTGTTGGTAAATACAACAAATTCATTCAATTGCTCTATAGCAACCTTGATCCGACTCATAGCGACATCATCTGCATTCTGCGGTTCCCGGACAATTCGGACCGGACAATTCGGACCGGACAATTCGGAACCGGACAATTTGGAGCGGACAATTCGTAGCGGACAATTCGTAGCCGGACAATTTGGAGTAAATTCTGGAGCGGACAATTCGGACCCAAACAATTCGGAGCGGGCAATTCGGAGCGGACAATTCGGAGCCGACAATTTGGAGCGGACAATTCGGAGTGGTCAATGCAAAACAGTCAAAATTAATGATGGAACTCAGATTTTCATCCCCACCTCCATTCTCCATCACCCAAATAGACTTACAGGCTACAGGAAGCTTTACTTTTTCTGCCAGGTGTCTTAAGACTGTTCTTTTTCTTCGCACTGGGAGTGCCTCTGATTAGGTTGTAGGCCTACCGGTACTGTGAGAGGCTCTTTATAAGTCCAAAAATAGAATAGAATAGGTTGACCGGATGGGCCACTGGACATTTAGAGTAAATACTAAAATTGATCAGCTTAGCACCCCATCTCAGTCTGCGTGTAGGCTACGTCTACTTGTTCGTATGTCTTTTGACCGTTTGTCTTCGATGATTAATTTTGGCAGTAGTCATAAGGCTCTTAAACCTTAAGTTGCAGTAAAATATAATAATAGTTTAACTATAATCAGAAACCTGACTAACAAGCATAAAAGAATAGGACTATGTTTGTAAGAAAACTGCAATGATTTAAATTAGGCCTAGCTGCCTATAGATTGGTAAATTAGTGCATTTAGCTAATAATTTCAGTTGCTTAGTTTAAGCTTTGGATTGCAGGGTCTCAGAGGTTATTCTAAGAAATTTTTAGAACTGCACAAAATGACCTGTTTAGTCGTCCGGACCAAATGTTTGATCGTCGAAATCCCGTGAAAATATTACCATTTTGAAATTTTTCCGACCCCCAAAAAACTGATGACCCTTTTTTAGTCCTTCGTTCACTATAACACTATGAGCTACTGCACAAAATCTTATTTTCAACTGCACAAATTTCTTTTCCAACTACACACTTTGTGTCCAGCTGCACGTTAAAATAACGGTTAATAACCCCTGCAGGGTCTTGAAGATCGTAATACGTTTGTTTGGTGCCGTATAAGTATTTTATTGCCACACTTTTTTGATCGACGCAGGCCTGTGAGGTTTCTCATGTTTCTATTGATGCAGAGCACCGCTTGTGGCTGCTCGCGGGATATTGCCTAGCTTTTTACATTATATCGGTTTTGCGCAAGCTATTTCTATCCGCCGAGTTTGTTTTTTAGATACGTGTGATCGTTTAAGTTCGTGGATTCTATCGTGCTGGTTGTTTTCTGGAATTTTGAAGTCATTTCGTCGCAATTTGCGTACTTTTGCTGGTTTTTCATTGACTCGGTTAGTGCAGTGCTCGTTGATGCGTTACGTACGTTTCGGGTCGGTGTTGTTGTTATCGTTACGCTTCACCGGCCCTAGGCCTGACTGACAGTGACTGTGCAGTTTGTCGTCGTGTCGGTGAGCTGGGATTGAGGCGCCGTACCCGCGGCTGCCGTGCAGGTATACACTGCGTACGCTCCAGACGTCCGTATGTGCTGACCACGTCGGCGCTGTGCACCGTTGCTGTGATCACAGGCAACCAGCCATGTTGTTGATCCTGCTTCGGGACCGTCAACATCGGCAGCCTCTTCCAGTGCCCCGGTCAAGGATGCTCGTCGTTCCGACTACCTTATCCGACCGGCCATGCAGCGTCTTCCATCAGACTCGTCAGGTCAGATGTGCCACACTCAACGTCCGTCTCTTGCCAACAAGGTCGACGTTGTCGGCCAGTGTTGGCGTGACGCGGAATTGGACGTACTAGGCCTCACTGAGACCTGGCACGAGGGCGCTGACGATGTCTCTCTTCGACGTCTGAGGTCAACTGTTCTGCAGTTGCTTGAACGGGCTCGCCCTGCTCGACCGGGGGTACGGACTGATGACATCTACTATCAGAATCACGGCGGTGTTGCCGTGATCACTGAGGTCAGACTAACGAAGATCACCGCCCCGTTCGAGCCGATCTCACATTCGAGCACCTCATTGCAAGAACGACTGTCTTCGGAAGCTCGTTCGTCTTCGCGGCTGTCTACCGTCCTGGTTCAGCCGCGCCGACCGCCGCCTTCTTCGACGAGTTTCGTTCACTACTCGAGTTCCTGTCATCATTCGCCATGCCTTACGGCGATCTCAACATCCGCTTTGATCGTCCGGACGATCCGATGACGCTGCGCGCGACTCAGTTGTTGGAGACGTTTGACGCTGTACAGAGTGTGACGAGGGCTACTCACGATCGCGGTGGACTACTTGACGTAGTCGTTACCAGAGTTGACGAGAAGCCGTCGGTGATTGATGACACCAATGTTGCAGGGAGTGCGTCCGACCATCGGTTGGTGACTTGGCCCTGCATCGCCGCTCCAGTAGAGACACTTGTCTACAGAACCCAGACTCGCAGATAATGGCGGAAGTTCGATGTGGATCGATTCAGGTCGGACCTCGCCGACTCCTGTCTCTGTGACGACACTCTGGGTCCTTCTTCGCACGACGACGTTTCAGCGGCGGCTCTGAGGTTCGACGAGGTCGTCGCGGCACTACTCGACGTCCATGCGCCAATGACGGAGATCACTTGCCGCGTCCGGTCCTCGTCGGACAAGTGGTACGACGCTGAGTGTCGTTCTGCGAAACGTCATGCTAGACGTCTCGAGCGGCGCTACAAAAAGACACGTCTGAAAACGGACCGGAAGTGCTGGGTGGAGTCGTTGGGATAGACTTGTACAGTCTAAAAGGGGTTCATACCGGAGATCAAAAATCGACACACCACGTGATCCAGCGTCTCTTTGGCGCACGATTAACGATGGACTGGGTAGAGGAAAAGATGGCGTCCATAGTCCGGCTCCTGAACTCTCCGCCGAGGCTTTCGCCGACTACTTCGATAAGATGGTCTCTGATATGAGGCCGGCTACCAATGTTCCATGACATCGCAACGGCCGATCGGTTCCTCGCATTCGCGCCCGCAACGTCCGACATCGTGTGCTGGATGGTCAATGACGCCGTCGACAAAGACTCCATGAAGGATCCCATGCCGACCTGGCTGCTCAAGTCCTGTATCGATCTGCTCCCTCCATATATCGTGTCGGTCTTCAACTCATCGTTGTCCTCCGGCGCCTTTCCAACGTACTACAAGGACGCTTACGTCACTCCTCGCCTTAGCGAACCGACGCTTCCGTCCTGCGAGCTCTCCAGTTACCAACCGATCTCCAAGTTAGACTACAACCTGTCATTCCTGTCAAAGCTCCTCGAGCGGGTCGTTAGCATCCAGCTAACCGAGTTCCTGTCGTCGGCTGGCCTTCTTCTAGTTCATCAGTCGGCCTACCGGAAACATCATTCGACCGAGGTCGCTCTTCTTAGGGTTGTAACAGACCTTACGGAAGCGATCGATGCGGATAACCACGCTTTGCTTGCTCTGTTCGATCTCTCGGCCGCCTTCGACACGGTTGACCATGATGTTCTGGTCGAGCGCTTGTCCAGGATGTACGGGATCCGCTCAACCGTGCTTGACTGGCTTCGCTCCTATCTCTGCAATCGCCGACAGATGGTGCTCTTCGACGGTTTTTTTTTCAACCATCCGCTCTCTCTTCTGTGGCGTCCCTCAGGGTTCTGTTCTCGGCCCGCTGCTGTTTCTGCTCTACACCGCCGACGTGGGTGAGCTTGATACACGTCTCGGCCGAGCATCCCATTTCTATGCCGAAGACTCCCAGCTCTACACGTGGGGACATCCATCAACTGTCGAGCAGCAGCGGCGAAGAATGGAGCTTGGTATTGAGCGGATTGCCGACTGGATGCGGTCCAATCGACTGCGGCTTAACCCCGAGAAGACAGACTTCCTGACGTTGTCTCCATCTCGACACTGGCGCGCTGAGTGTTTGTGGGGCCTTGATACGGCCTTCGACTTCCGTGCGCGATCTCGGCGTCCTGCTGGAGTCAGATCTGTCCATGAGGCGCCATATCGCCTGGACAGTGGGCTGTTGCTTCCGGCAGCTCCGTCTCATCAGGAGCTGCATCAAGTCCTTGCCCTTTGATGCCGCGAGGGCGGCCGTTGCCGCTTTCGTCACTTCCAAGGTGGATCGCTGTAACAGCTTGCTTGCCGGCGCGCCTGCGTGCCTCTTGGACGGACTCCAGTCAGTGCTTAATGCTGCGGCGAAGCTAGTCTGCAACAGGAGAAAGTACGACCACTTCACGCCGCTCCTCCGTGACGTCCTCCACTGGCTGCCTGTTCCATCTCGCATCGAATTCAAGCTCTATCTGCTCGTCTTCAAATCGCTTCACGGAACTGCGCTCGAGTAGCTGCGCGATTACTGCATAGAGACTCATTCCTCCGCGGCTGGGCTTCGGCTCAGATCATCCGAGAGGTCTGATTTGTGTGTGCGGAGAATGAGAACGTGCTTCGGCGATCGTGCCTTATCGGTCGCTGGTCCTCGATGCTGGAACAGACTTCCTCTCGCTATCCGATCAGCTGACTCAGTGGACTCTTTTAAAGCCATGCTAAAATCACACTTGTTCGCTAGGGCTTATCCGGTGTAGCTGTTCTTGTAAGGCGCTTTTGTAACGGCATGACTGTGTTACTGGGGCCATATAAATCGTCGTAATTATTATTCTATTAAACACAATTGTTTCATATAGTCTACACTCCGAATTGTCCGGGTCCGAATTGTCCGGGCCCAAATTGCCCGTCTCCGATTTGTCCGGTCTGAGTTGTCAGTCTCCAAATTGTCCGCTCCGAATTGTCCGCTCCGAATTGTCAGGGTCCGAATTGTCAGGATCCGAATTGTCCGGTCTAAATTGTCCGGCTCCGAATTGTCTGGCTCCGAATTGTCCGGACACCGCATTCTGCGCGTGAAAAACACCGTTAGACTTGTAGACGTTTTGTAGGACCCGACGGGGAAATGTTAATCGTTGGAAAGCGAGTTGCAATTAATACTCCTACCCATATTCACCGACAATTAAGCAGGAGGAATATGGACAAATAGGCCATTTTGAAATGACATATGCCAAAAGGGGTTTGTTGAAAGTTGGCATTGCAGTTTTTAAAGAATTTTTAGAACTGCACAATTCCTGCTTTTCTTTGCCACCCGCCATGGTTAATTACACCCAATCGGAGGAAAATGGCCTTTTTCAATTAATTTTAACTGCACATAAGTGCTTCTACAACTGCACAAATCCATCTAGAACTGCACCTTTTTGTGTACAGTTACTGCACGTTTAAAAAAGCCCTGAAAGTTGGTCGATTTCGCAAAATAGCCTACGATATGCTGCAACGTCCCTCTTCCGTGTAGGCCCTACTTTCATATACAAAATGCGATCATTCTGATAGTTGCTGGGTGCTGCTACAGTAAACAGATTCACATCAGTAGGATAAACCAATTGAAATTAGTAAATTTATAGGACACAACCTCAGTGACTGACGGGAGTGCTTAAATTTTGTATGTTTGTCGAAATAGTCGTGACGTCATTAGTTTCGTCATTCGCGTTGCGTCATTATAGCCTTGAATGTGAAATAATAGCACTTGCCGGGAGCATCAAAGGTCATTATACTGACATTTCATTAAAATTGGATGTTAGCGACATGAGTCAATTGGAATTGAGTCATGCTAACTTATGTAGGGTAACGTATTTTATGAATCACCGTGTATTACTAACCACTTTCACTTCTACTACACTGCACCAACTACTATTACTACTACTTCCAATACTAATTGTAAGCTAATTTAATATAGGCCTAGTACAGTGGCCAGTTGATTGTGTGTACACCAGCGACGAACGGGTCAGACAGCACAGCTGCGTTTTGGCGCGCGAGTCCAGACGCCCTGTCTAGACGACTGATTGTGTGTTGCGCGTACGAATGAGAGATAGAGAGAAGGAAGGAGTGTGAGACGGAAGGGTGGCGAGATAGACTGTGACACGTGTAGTAGTTGTAGTAAGAGTTGACTAGAGTTGGAGAAGAGTTGTAGTTGCTGTGATAATGCAAGGATAGACATTATCGTGTTGTTGCTGCTGTTTCATTTTACGTTGGATTTGATTATAATATACGATTAAACCTGTCGTCGTTGTCGTTGAAGTAAAACTAGTGAAAGACTGTAGAACTATAACTAGCGAATAGATTAAAGTCAGTTATAATCAGTAGGGATAAGTTTAGGCTACTGAAGAACTATATTGAGAAGCTACCGAGGAGACTGGAGGTCAACTTAGAGGATTGAAGGGGTTGACATTTGGTGCAGCACGGTGGGATACTGATCCATACTGATTGATACGAATTTACACACGTTGTTTGAGGATACGAATTTACACACTTTGTTTGAGGATACGAATTTACACACGTTGTTTGAGGATATACATTTACACGTTGATTCGGTTTTCTCTGTGTTTTTCTTATCTGCGGACGCTGGTATTCTCAGCCGAGATACGGAAGGAACGATATCTGGGATACTTATTCAAACTACGGAACGGAAATATCTTATCTCAGCTACGGTGATATTTATTCAAACTACGGAACGGAAATATCTTATCTCAGCTACGTTGATATTCATAGCCTATTCAAGGACCGGACGCTGATATTTTATCGAAGCTGTGAAATTATTCGACGTTGATTCAGCGAGTCATCGATTATCTGTAAGACGGTGAGTAACGACAACGCAACGGATGGAAAGGTAGGAAAAACTTGCTTGTCTATAAAAGAAGCAATAGCAACAGTGAAGTAACGAAGTAAGAATGGAGCAACTTACAGAGCAAAAGCAAGCGGCTATTAAAAAGATGGCATCGGAGAGAATAGTCAAATTATTAATCAAAACAGGTCTTGACGCAGAAGAAGTCGGACAGATGTCGAGGGAAAGTTTGATGAGAACTTTGGCGGAAGTTTGGGCGAAAAGAGACGCTGAAGAAGAAGGTGCGGTTGGTGGTACTGAGAAGAAGCCAGTTGAGAAGCCACAGGCACCGATGTCTATGGAGGCGTTGATGCAATTCATGATGATGAAAGAAGAGCAACGAGCTGAAAGAGCAGAAACAGCAGATAGGTTGCGACAACAAGAGATAGACATGCAGAAGCAGCAGTTCCAGATACAATTAGAACAAATGAGAATAGACCGTGACGAAGCAGAACGAAGAAGGATGGAGTTAATGATAGAATATGAAAAAGCAAGGAGAAGCGATGAAGAAATACGGAGACAACAGATTGAAGAGAAAAGGTCTCGTGAGGAAGAAAAGGAAAGAATGCGTTTACTAGAATTGGAAAGAGCCGAAGAAATTCGACAGGAAGATTTCCAACGGGAGAAAGATAATCTGGAAAAAGCGGAAAGAGAAAGGGAAGAACAGATACAATTGGAACAAAAGAAACTCGCTATTAAAGAAGCTCAACTCCAAGAAATGGCTATTGAAAAGGAGGAACGCAGAAAGCAGTTAGAATTGTTGCAGCAGAAGATAGAACAAGAAGAACTGCGTAGGACAGAAGATCAGAATCGACTGAAGAAGAGAGACGAAGACGATAGAAGAAGTCGTGAGGAATCAGAACAAAATAGGCTCAGAGAAAGTGAGACAATGGTGTCAAAGATTAAGAAGATTGGTGATGCAATGCGCTACCCCGCGCTAGGGTACAATGGCGTAGGGGCACGTCCTCCGGGTGGCGGATGGAGGAAGCCCTTCAAGGGAAACCTTGAGGGGTTGCGTCGAATAATACGGAATAAGGCGCCGCGGACCAAATGTACCTAGGAGAAGGAAAACTCTGATTTCAAACCGGGGCAGATAGAGCTCGCTGAGTCTTGTCAGACAAACCTATCTAGGAGAAGGAAAACTCTGATTTCAAACCGGGGCAGATAGGGCTCGCTGAGTCTCGTCAGACAAACCTCTCTAGGAGAAGGAAAACTCTGATTTCAAACCGGGCCAGGCAGGGGTCGCTAAGTCACATCTGACACCTTGCCAATCAACCGGGCAGCAGCGGGGGATTTAACTATCGAAGGCGGAGGATCGGCACGAATTGATCAACGGCTTCGACAGTGATTAGCCATGAAGCAGAGTAAGGGAACAGCCCTGAAAACGGTTCGGCACTGCGGGATGGAAAGAAGTGGGGTCTCTACCATTCTATAGTCCCCAAGATAGCACAAATGGACGAAGTTTCAAATAGATTTAAGCGATGGGGGCCAGGTGGTGGACCAGCCAGGCTGACTGGTACCTCTATGGCTACTGGCGGAGAATCAACGGGTGAGACCCCCAGGCCGGTTGACCTCATGGCTACTGGGAGGACAAAGTTTTCAATGACCGGGAGGACCGGAAGTAAGTTGAAACTGAGGAAGAGAGTGAAGATCGCTACATGGAATGTAAGAAGCTTGTACCAAAAGGGTAAACTGTTTCTCGTAGAGAGAGAACTGATGAGGCTGGAGATGAGCGTGGTGGGTTTGTCAGAAGTGAGATGGACGGGTCAAGGGCACTTTACAACGGAGAATGGAAATGTTATGGTGTACTCTGGACATGAAAAAGAACACATGGCAGGAGTAGCAATATGGATGACAAAAGAGGTTTCAGGAGCTATAATAGGATATAACCCTGTAAGTGAAAGAATGATTTCGGTGAGACTGAGATCCTCGCCTGTAAACACAACAATTATACAGGTATATGCACCAACGGCGGAGGCGGAATGGGAAAAAAGGGAGGAGTTCTACGAACAGTTGTCGGAATTGGTAGACAAGGTACCAAAAACGGACATGTTGATTGTGCTTGGCGATTTTAATGCGAAAGTCGGTGAGGGAGGAGCAGATGGAGATGTGATGGGTCAGTATGGGTTGGGAGTTAGAAATGAGGCGGGACAGGATCTAGTAGATTTCTGCAGAGAGAAAAAGTTGGGAATTGCAAATACAAGATTTCAACAGCACAAAAGAAGACGATACACATGGATTTCACCAGGAGACAGAGTCAGAAATCAGATTGATCACATCATGATAAATACAAGATGGCAATCAGCCATAAGGAAATGTAGGACTCTACCGGGAGCGGATTGTGACAGCGATCATCAATTGTTGACAGCTACTGTACAAATTAAACTGAAGGCAAACAAAAGAACGAATAGATGTCTACAATTTGACACGAAGGGAGACACCACGGAGTACAGAGTGGAGATAGAAAACAGGTTTAAAACACTTCGTACAGTAACAGAGGAAAGGGATCCTAACGACATGTGGGAGGAGGTGAAGAACATAATGATGCAATCGGCCAAATTAAAACTACCAATCAAGAGGAAAGAGAAGGGACAAACTTGGATCACGGAGGAGACATTGGATTTTGTTGACAAGAAGAGGGAATGCAAGATGCGGGGAGATGTGGTAGAATATGCTGCTCTGAAAACTAAGGTACAAAAATTAATAAGACGTGATAAAGATCAGAATATAAACAAGCTATGTCAACAGATAGAGGATGGAGACAGGAATCACAACATGAAGCAAGTATATGAAACGGTGAGGAAGATTACCGGGAAGTATACTGCGCCACTGCTGGTAATTAAAAACAAAGCAGGAGAATTGATCACGGACCAAGAAAAGGTGGTGGAGAGGTGGAAAGAATACTGTGAAGAACTGTATGAAGAAAAGGAACAAGAAGTGGATGGAGCTGGGGCGGAGGAGGATTTGTTACAACTGGAACACATGATACAGGAACCTCCACCATTAAGGTCTGAAATAGTGTGGGCGTTAGGAAAGACGGCTAACGGGAAGGCGGCTGGTTCGGATGGAATAACTGTGGACTTGCTGAAAGTTAGTGGTGAGGATGTAGTGGATAGGTTACACGAAATTTGTATGGAGGTGTGGAGAACGGGAAAATGGCCACAGGAATGGACAGAGTCAGTGTTTATCACTATACCGAAAAAGGGAGACAAGAGAGAATGTTCTAACTATCGGACAATTGCACTGGTGTCGCATGCAAGTAAGGTGCTTCTGAAGATTATACTAGGAAGAATTAAGACAAAGGTGGAGGAAGAAATAGCAGAGGAACAAGCAGGGTTTAGACCAGGTAGAGGGACAAGGGATCAGATTACAAATTTGAGAATTGTGATGCAAAAAGCGGAACAACATCAGCAGCCCCTATATATGTGCTTTGTAGATTTCCACAAAGCTTTTGGTTGCATCAAACATGGACGGCTTTGGATAACCATGCTGGAGATGGGCTTTCCACCGCATCTGGTTGAAATCATCAACAGATTATACAAAGGACAGAGAGCAGCAGTGAGAATAGCAGGTGTACTATCAGAGTGGTTTAAAATTGGTAGAGGGGTAAGACAGGGATGTGTACTATCCCCCTACCTATTTAACTTGGTGGCGGAAATGGAAATCCGAGAGGCTCTGGAACAATATAAGGGAGGTTTCAAGATAGGAGGAAGAAAGGTATCAAATCTCAGGTATGCGGATGATATTGTGTTGGTTGCCACATCATCGGAGGAGCTTCAGGAACTGATACAGAGGATGGTGGATGCAGGGAAGAACTATGGATTGATATTTAACAAAGGAAAAAAAGAAAGTGATGACTACAGATGGCAGTGAGATCGAAATTTATGTAGAGGGAGTTGTGTTGCAACAGGTAGATAAGATGCAGTATCTAGGAGCCCAAATAACTGTTGATGGAAGATGTGAGGAGGACATAAGAGCAAGACTGGGAATGGCGAAGGGAGTATTGTCAGGCATGAGTACGGTATGGAAGAACAGAGGCATCACCATACCAACTAAACTGCGACTGTTGAGGACGCTAATATGGCCAATTGCAACATATGGAGCGGAGTCGTGGACATACAGGAAGAGTGAAGTGAGAAGAATAAAGGCTTTCGAAACGACATCTTACAGAAGAGTATTAAGAATACCGTGGACGGCTAAGAGAAGGAATGAGGAGGTGCTGCAGGAGGTGGGTGGCGAACGGCTGTGGGGAGAGGTGGTAGGGAGGAAGTTAAGTTACTTTGGTCACATCATGAGGAAGGAAAACTGTCTCGAGAAAGATATAGTCACGGGTGAAACGGAGGGAAAGAGGAGACGTGGAAGACCGCGTAGGATGTGGATCGACGATGTGAAAGAATGGACCGGGATGACAATGGAGCAGGCGATTCGAGCAGCGCAGCAGAGATCTACATGGAAACAAATCGTCCTTTGTGCCGCCAAAGTTCGGAACGAATAAGGCACCGACGACGACGACGACGACGGTGATGCAATGAAACATGTGTTACCGAAGATGCCGTATGATATGATGGAAGTGCCATTATATTTTGAGACAGTTGAAAATGCATTCAATAGTTTTGCTGGGGAAAAACAATATTGGGTGAAATTGTTATTGCCACTTATGACACCGAAAGCGCGAACTGTATTGAACCGTGTATCTTTGGATGGGCTTGACAACTACGATGTCGTCAAAGAGCATTTATTGAAAGAATTCAAGCTAACGGCTCGTGAGTACAGATCAAGATTTGCAGATGCCAAGAAAACTGTGGAGGAAACGTATGCGATGTTTACGGCAAGATTGAAGAATCTGTTGAATTTTTATGTCAGAAGTAGACGAGTGGGCAAAGACTACGAGAAGCTGTTCGATTTGTTAGTGGCGGATAAGCTGAAAGAATGTTTACCACCAGGTCCACTACAGTTTGTCTTAGCAAAAGAGGGTACAGAATGTTTAGAAGCCAGTGACGTTGCAGACCTCGCAGACATACATGTAAACAATCGAATTGGTGTAATGTTTCAAGAAAAGCCTAAATATGAACCCTGGGGCAGTAGTCCAAAGCAAACCAAGTGGAACAGCAATAATAAAGAAACTGGAAGCCAAGCCAAAAGTAATGAGGTCAAGAAAGATAATTTCTCTGGAAAGCCGTGGTGGCAAGATAAAAAACAGTCAACGTGGGACAGACAAGCCTACAATCGAACTCCACCATTGGGAACCCCAAAAGAAGGCAATGCATCGTACGCTCCGTACCGCAAGTGGGAGAACAATGAGCAAAGAGGTTTTGTAAAGAAACGTTGTCACAACTGTCAGTCAGACACACATTTGATAAAACATTGTCAAGCACCAGGAGCGACAAATCTGAGAAATAAATTCAGTAAGAGTGCAGAGAATCTGAGAGTAAACCAGATCCAAGTTATGAATGCACCTTATGATCTAGAAGAACATGATGACCGAGAAACGGAAGTGAAGTCTGTGATGAAGTGTGCGCTTCAGTTCACCACACAGAAAGAAATAATAAAGTCTACTCCCATTGCAGAATTTGGCCGAGAAATACAATGTAAAGACGAGTGTTCACGTATGAAGAAGATTGCATTGCAGCATGTGTCGGTAGAAATACGTGGAAATACTAACAGTAGACATCCTGTGCAAGTCAACGCGTTGATTGGCTCTGGAACAGAGATACCAGTAATCAACGAGGAACTACTGAAAGGAGCAATAGTACAAGAAATTGGCAGAGTACATTTGCAATGTGTGGCTGGAGAGCCTATTCCAGCTAAGTTAGTGAAGATCGATGTGAGAATGAGTGGTCAGACAGTAGGAGAAGATCTCAAGGACAGAAAAATAAATATTGCGCCATATTTAACTTTGGTGTGTGCCAGCATTTCGGCAGAACTGTGTAAAGAAAATAAAGAAAAGTTCCTGCTACACCCAGAGATAATTGCAGAACTGAAAGAGATTCCACCAGTGAGTGTATTGCAAGGAGAGCTACAAGCGAACGTGACTACAAGAGCACAGAGTCGGAGAACAGAAGTCGAAGACGAAGAAGAGGAACAGCTAAAGGAAAGTTTGCTAGACGATGACACTGAAAGCGAAGATGAACACAGTATTCAAGAAGAAGAAGGAATAACATCCGAGAACAATGTAAATGAAGAAGATATGGCTGCATGTGAACGAAATGATAGTGAAGATTCTGGGAGCGATGTGGAAATGGATACGAGCATGAGAGAATCGTTTACGAAGAATACGAATGATGAAAGACAGTTGGAAGATGCAAAAAAATTTGAGGAGCAACAGAGAAAGGACGAGTCATTGAAGTCGTGGTGGAAGATAGCTGAAGACAAGGGATCAGAGTTTAGCGTGGTAAATGGGTTAATGTATAAGAAACATCAAATGCTGGATCAGTTGGTGTACCAGTTGGTGTTGCCGAAGGAAAGATGAATTCAAGTGATGGAACTAGCACACGAGTCAGTATTTGGTGGACACTTGGGAGAAGAGAAGACACGAGAAAGAATCAAGATGTCCTTCGTATGGCCAAAGATGCGTCGAGATGTGGTGAAGTTCTGTAAATCATGTGTAAAGTGTCAGCTGAAAGCACGAAGTTTGGTGATGGATCGAGTGCCGATTACGCCAATACCAAGAGAAGATGTACCGTTCAGGAGAATGACAATGGACGTGGTAGGACCAATCGAACCGAAGTCAGCAGCAGGACATAAATATTGCTTGTGCATAGTGGATTCATGTACAAGATGGCCGACAATCTTTTTGCTGAAGTCATTGACTGCTAAGGCTGTATGCGAAGCTCTGATGAAACTGTTCATGGATGTCGGCGTGGCGTCAGTAATCACAAGTGGCAGAGGAACGAATTTTACAGCCAGTCTAACGAGAGAATTCTTGAAATTGATGGGATGCTGTCCTAGATTCGATTCGCCAGGACATCCAGAGGCCGCAGGATTATTGGAGAGATGGAATCAGACATTCAAGAAGATGGTTCATCATGTCATTGTGGAAAATCCGAAACAGTGGCACAAGATCATTCCATTTACCGTGTGGGCATTGCGTGAAGTGCCTAATGCAACGACCGGGGTGGCACCGTACATGTTGGTGTATGGAAAGTTGCCAAGAGGATCATTAACAATCCTAAAGGAAAGCTGGACAAAAGAAATCAATTTACCACCGAACATTGGAGTGCAACCAGCAAAGTACTTAAAGAATTTAAGAGCAGATATGGAGAAAGCTTTGATATTCGCTGAGAGTTGTGCAGAGGAGAAGCAAAAACAGTATGCCAGCCAATATAACAAGAGAGCAAAAGACAAAGAATTTGAACTTGGAGAAAACGTCATCGTACTATATCCAACGTCAACCAACAAATTGATCTGACGATGGCATGGTCCATGTACTGTCCTACAAAGAAGATCCAAATATTCATATCTCGTAGACATGAATGAAAATGGTCGACGGATTATGCATGCCAACAAAATGAGAAAGTTCATCACAAGAACACGATCGTGTGGTCTTATCGTGGAAGAGGACGACGAATTTGGATCAGTGGTAGAGATACCGTTGAAAGAAGACCATTCAGAGACGAAACAGAAATCCCTTCAATTGGATTACGAACAAATTGGACATCTAACGAGCGAACAACAGAAACAGTTACTGGATGTACTGAATCGTTACGCAGACAGATTTTCGGACAAACCTGGACTATGTACGCTAGTAGAACATGAAGTGGTGTTGAAACCGGACTTTCGAGAGGAGGAGTTCATGGCATATCGTATACCACTAATATACCGTGCAGAAGTGGAAAAACAAATCCAAGAGATGCTGAAAGAAAACATCATTCAACCGTCATCAAGCAGAATGGCAAGTCCACTTGTCATTGTAAAGAAGAAGGATGGATCCTTGAGACTAGCTTGTGATTACAGGTACATTAATTCCTTTACTGAAAATTGTCGATATCCAATGCCGATCGTCAATGATGTCCTGAGCAAAGTCGGGAAATCCAAGTTTATTTCCGTTTTGGACTGTCGCAGTGCCTACTGGACTTGTCCTGTGAAGAAGAGCGATCAATGGAAAACTGCGTTTGTTACACATAATGGACTGTACGAGTTTACACGTGTACCTTTCGGCATGATTAACTCTGGACGGACTTTTGTAAAAGCGATTAACATGATTTTACAACCGATTAATGAATTCACTGAACCGTATGTTGATGACATTGCAGTACATTCTGATAATTGGGACATTCATTTAAGACATTTAGAATTGTTTTTGAAACAAATAAGACTGCATAATGTGACATTGAACTTGAAGAAATGTGTGTTTGGTAAGAGTGAGGTGAAATTTATCGGCCACCTTATAGGGTCAGGGAAAAAGATGATGAATCCAGATAGGATGGAAAGTTTGATTAATTTGAAGAATCCTGAAACGAAGAAACAAGTGAAACAATTGCTAGAAATTTTTGGTTTTTACAGACAGTTAATTTGTAATTTTGCAGAAATTGCTAAACCATTGACAGATTTGACTATCAAGAAAGGACCAGAGAACATTGTTTGGACTGATGCACATCAGAAATCTTTTGATTCTCTTAAGGAGATTGTCTTATCTAATGTGATTTTATATATGTTTGAGGTTGGTAAACCATTTAATTTGTACTGTGATAGCAGCGATTTTGCTGTGGGAGCTGTGTTGTCACAGGTGGACAACGAAGGGATAGAACGTCCCGTTTCATTTATCAGTCAGAAACTGACAGATACACAGAGGAGATGGGCGACGATTGAGAAGGAAGCCTATGCAATCATATGGGCTTTAAACAAATTGAAAGAAATTATTATTGGATCAAAGATCAATGTGTTCACAGATCACAATCCTTTAGTTTATTTGACTGAATCAATGTCGAAATATGCTAAGTTAGTCAGATGGTCATTATCATTACAAAATTTTGACATTCTGTTGAACTATAAGAAAGGAAAGCTGAATGTAGTAGCGGACTGTTTATCTAGATTGTAGTGTAAGATATTTTATGATGCATTAGTGTAAGAATTGTGTGTATTGTATTCATGAATGTACGTTCGCTAATTTTTAAAGATAATTAGCTCTCTTTAAAAGAAAGGAAAGAGGTAATGTAAGCTAATTTAATATAGGCCTAGTACAGTGGCCAGTTGATTGTGTGTACACCAGCGACGAACGGGTCAGACAGCACAGCTGCGTTTTGGCGCGCGAGTCCAGACGCCCTGTCTAGACGACTGATTGTGTGTTGCGCGTACGAATGAGAGATAGAGAGAAGGAAGGAGTGTGAGACGGAAGGGTGGCGAGATAGACTGTGATAAGTGTAGTAGTTGTAGTAAGAGTTGACTAGAGTTGGAGAAGAGTTGTAGTTGCTGTGATAATGCAAGGATAGACATTATCGTGTTGTTGCTGCTGTTTCATTTTACGTTGGATTTGATTATAATATACGATTAAACCTGTCGTCGTTGTCGTTGAAGTAAAACTAGTGAAAGACTGTAGAACTATAACTAGCGAATAGATTAAAGTCAGTTATAATCAGTAGGGATAAGTTTAGGCTACTGAAGAACTATATTGAGAAGCTACCGAGGAGACTGGAGGTCAACTTAGAGGATTGAAAGGGTTGACACTAATACTAGGCCTACTGCTGCCACCGCCATTTCTACTACTATTACATTTCCTGTCTTACATCCCATTCTTCACTGCCTACAATCGAACTTTCGTTTTCACCAGTGGTACCGGTATGTAGTAACTGTAGCTCGCGATGCTGCTATTATTTCTTATTCTACAATCTACACCTACTATGGATCTAAGCAAAAAGACATTAGGCCTAATAAAAAAGACGATTTTGCGTGAAACGATAAAGAAGAAATCGGTTCAATTCAACCAGAAATAAAGCTGCAATCTTTATGAATTTTTGCAAACAGTTATCTATAATAAACTACTGAATTTTGGAACTAAACTGGTTTTTTGTGAAATTTGTGTAAAAATTGTATAAAAATGAGATACTGCTTTTTTGCTTAGTATCGAAGAACTGAATATCGGTTTGATGCTGAACAAGAAAGCAGTAGGCCTAACTCATCATAATATTATGGTCGAGCGGGATGGTGAAACTAATATTGTTCTCTTTGCGATACAAGCATGAATTTTGGTATGTACTACGAACATGTCCTAAGACAAGTCACAAATAGCCTATCTGGCTACAGGTCCATCGCAGATTTGCCCTAGGACCCCATTGGCAGCCATTTTCCTTACGGTAATGGCCGACAGGTATACAAATTGTTTAATATCTCGGCTTCTGTTTCACTTATAAATAGCCTATCATCTTGGTGCCTAAACATAGGCCTACCATGTACATATTTAAAGGCAAGGATTCCAATGGGACATCTAAAACCACATATGGCCTCAATGGCGGTCATTTCAAAATGGTCATCCAAAATGGGAAATTTTCCAAATCTCAATTTTCAGTTCACTTAGAATCGTCATCTTGGTGTCTAAATATACAGGGTGGGCAAAAAAAAGTAATCCTCTACGATGTTTTGCCAATATCTTGGTCAAAAATAAGAAATTTTTAAATCAAATTTTACAGGCTTAAAGGTAATTCATATCTACATGTACGTACTTTAGCGCCAAATTTCATCAATATATTTGAAACACAACAAAAGTTATGCCGTTTTTGACGGTCCAAAAACGTAACGCAAGAAAAAGTCACAAAAACAATTTGATTAAGTCACATCTCACATGAGATCGAGTGACATTGTATCATGAAAACTCGATTCTGCTTTACAACTTGTGCTCAATGTGTCCACCACCAGCAGCCACACATGTTCTTAGTCGCTTTGTAAAGTCTTTGATGGCCTTGTTGATGGGTTCCTGAGGTAAATCTTCCCAAACCAACTCCAACGAGGCCTTCAATTCTCTGATCGTTTTTGGCTTTGGTCGGAGCTTGTGGTATTTCTCTAGCATAGCTCCCCCACACGTGGTAATCTATTGGGTTCAATTCAGGAGAGTTAGGAGGCCATTGGTCCTTCTCAATAAATCCCGGACAGTTTACATCGAGCCAGTCTTGCGCGAGACGGGCAGTATGCGCTGGTGCGCCGTCTTACTGAAAAATGAATCCAGATGGCAGCATACGCTTGCAGTCTGAGATTATTCTGGAAGTAGACGACCAACGTAATATGCAGCATTCACCTTCGCCTTTTCATCCACAAAATACAGGCGACCTTTGCCACCAAAACAAATGCCTGCCGAAACCATAAGATGTGCAGCGAACTTCTCTCGTTCAATTAGCAATCGATTGGAAAGTTCATATTAATCAAATTGCAACTAAAATTGCTAAAAATATTGGTATTATTTCCCGCGTTGCTTATATCTTGCCAAAGACAATTAGAATGAATTTGTATTATACCCTTGTCTACCCCTACCTCACATATTGCAACCTTGTTTGGGCATCGACATACGAATCCAGGCTTCATAAACTTGTAATCTTACAGAAGAGGGCTGTTCGTATAATTGCGGGTATTCGTAAACGGGAACACACTGGCCCTTCCTTTAATGAACTTCATCTCCTGAAAATTGACCAGATAAAGGATCTCCAAATTTGCGAGTTCTTTTTTCGACTCGAACACGGTCTCCTTCCTTCGGTATTCCAAGGTTACCTCCCTCACGCCTCTGACATCCATTCGCATTTCACTAGGAATTCATTTGCTTTTCGCCCTGTCAAAGCTCAATCTAATACTAGGCGTTTTACTATTAAATCTTATTGTAATTGTAATTGTAATTTAACATTTATATAGCGCCGCTCACAGATTCAGTAGCGCTCCCGACCTTAGTTAGCACTTCCCCTAACATATAGTATAGTCTTCAGGCGTTTCCTAAACAGGGGGAGAGAGAGACTGAGAAGCTCAAGACGCAGCTTGTACGGAAGACGGTTCCAGCAAGATGGGCCAACATAGGCAAAGCTTCTGGATTGGGCAGTAGCACCACGCATGCGAGGAACCACAAGGAGGCCGTTAGCTGCTGAACAAAGAGCAGAGCGACCAGGGAGAGAGGATACCAGGTTACAGAAAGCACAGAGGTAGGAGGGAGCTACCCCAAGAAGAGAATTGCGCATAAGTGTCAAAATCTTAAACTCTATGCGTTGCGATACAGGAAGCCAATGAAAAGTGTCCCGAATAAAGACAGAAATGTGAGAGAACTTGGGAAGACCAGCGATTAGACGAGCAGCAGCATTTAGTATTGACTGAAGTTTCGAGAGGTTGAGTGAAGAAAGACCAGCGTATGCGGAGTTGCCAAAGTCAACCCTAGAGCAGATCAGTGCGTGGACAAGCATTTTAATAGCATGCAGCGAGAATGAATGCCGGATGCTGCGCAGCTGGCGTAGATGGTAGAGACATGTACGTGAGACACGGTTAACATGGCACTTATGGCACTAAAGTATGGAACACAATACCAATTGACATTCGTCAATCGAGTAGTCTGCAGGTATTTAAAAAGAAACTTCGTGTTCTTCTACTCTCCTCTACTAAAGCTACTTGAAGTGCACATGACCATGTGTAGTTAAGATTTTAATTAAGTACTTAGTTAAGTTTGTTTCTCTACATGCTCTTGACAATATAAGCTTTTCTGCAATCTGTCATCACCTAATTTGTTTTAGTCTCTCTCTTTTCAGCTATCTTGATTAATTTTTTCTTGGAATTTTTTTTACTTGGGTTACCCTTCCCAGTGGGATGTCCATCCCTTTTGAGCCCCCTTTTGTAGCCAATGCATGCATGTTTTGTACTTTTATTGTTTTCTTGTTTTCTGGTTGCAATAAAGTGAATTGTATTGTATTGAATTGTATCAGATCTGACGTCAGATTTCTTTCCGCTTGACCAGACTCGATTGTTTTGGTTGCTGATCGGTGGATTGAGATAGAAAATTAATTCTTCTCGTCAGTGAAGAAAACACGCTTAGTGTCACGAATCCTCAGTCGACGAAGCAGTGCTGAGGAGCGTTCCAGTCTCTTTTCGCGCACTGCATCTGTTATGATCTGCGCAGGGACGCGACGAAAAGCGGTGAGGCTATAAGATCTTCTTTGGCAATTCTTCTGACAGACGATCGGCTGATGTTCAACTCTGCTGAAATTTGTCGAGTGCTTAAATGATCACCGATGTTGTCTTCCTGTGAGCAAATAAGTTCGTCAACAAGTTGAATATTTGTGGGAGTACGGGCAGATTTCGGCCTTCCGCTGCCCTCTTGGCGTTCCACAGCCGACCCCCTTTCAAGAACGCGGCGGCATAATTTTTTTACTGTTAACTGTTAACTGTTACTTCCATTGTTTATTAGGGTAAGCGGCGATTATAGCTTTAGCCCCAAGTCCTTGCTCATGAAGAGTCTGAATACGCATTTTGTCTGTCATTGAAACTTTGCCCACTTTGATCTAAAAATTCTATTCAATGTTTTAAAATTCTTTATTTATCAACTTGATCGTCTTCTTCGCAAACGACGTCAGAGTGTCCCGTGCCGTTTCGCTGGTGCCCAGTTTCTTTGTGAATAATAATAGCAATGGTCATCTGACAATATCAAGTTAATTTGATAACAATTATTTGAGATGTGACTTAATAAAATCATTTTTTGTTCCGTTACATTTTGGATCGTCAAAAAACAGTGGGTGGGCTCACTAAAAGTGTTATAAGTTTTGTTCTGTTCCAAATATTTCCATAACATTTGGCTAATGTACGTAGATATGAATTAGGCCTACCTTTAAGCCCGTGAAACTTGATTTGAAAAATTCTTATTTTTGACCAAGATATTGGCAAAAAATCGTACGGGTTACTTTTTTGGCCCACTCTGCCAGGGCCGGATTTACATGTAGCCTAAGCCAACTAAGCAACTGCTTAGGGCCTCCGGAATCTGGGGGCCTACAAAAGTGAGCTAAAGAAAAAATTCAGTGGATTATAAATTGTAACTTATTAATATTGACAATTTGTACAGGATAGAAAATATAAATAACACGAGACATTCAATTTTGATTCAATTATAACAATTTTAGGCCTATATACTTTTAGTTAATTGGATGTTAGCCATGTGGTCCTCTAATGTTCTTCAACTTATACAAAGTGGCCCTCGTGTCCTGCAACTTAGAAAAAGTGGCCCTGAAGCAGGGCCGGATCAAAGCATGTTCAACATGTTCGGCCGAACAGGGGCCCCCACACTTAAGGAGGCCCCCACACATGCGAAAAAATCTGTTTTTGAGAAAAAATTGGTTTATTCTGATGAAATTTCGGCCAAACGACAAAGGTCGTCAGATATTTCGATTGATTGACAGCCATAGGCGTAGGAGACGGGGGTCCAGGGGGGCAAATGCCCCCCCAAATTTCGGGCAAGTCTGATTTTTCGGGCAAGAAGACCCGGAAAAATAAAAAAGTTTTAACAAAATTTACTCTTTTTTTTCCGGGTCTTTTTGCCCGAAAAATCAGACTTGCCCGAACAAAAAAGGTCGGTTGACTAAAAAAGGTCGTGAGAATTTTCGGGCAAACGTAACGGGAATTTTTCTCAAGATTTCGGCCGGATCACAAAAAAATTTTCGGGCAAAAGTCTCATTTTTGCCCCCCCAACGCTCAAATGTCCCCTACGCCTATGTTGACAGCGCATTTATATCAAGTCAACCAAACTGCTAAAAAGTCATCAGCTGATTTGGACGAGAAAATCGGTATATTCTGAAGAAAATTTTCGACCAAACGACTTAAAAAAGGTCGTCAGATTTTTCGATTGAAAATTCGAAATTTTTTCGAACAGGGCCCCCAAATTTCTTAATCTGGCCAATGGCGTAGCAATAGGGCGTGCAGCCTGTGCAGTGCACGAGGGCCCCCGGCTGAACAGGGCCCCCTGCGGTCAGAGTCAATTTTTTTACTTTCTGAATATTCAGAACGTAATCAAGTCTAGCCTACAAGTTTGGCGTACACATTCAAAAGTGTCACTGGCTTAGGCTCTAATTAAATTTTCTCTGGTAGACTGAAGAAATTTAAAATGTTTTATAAATATAGGCCTAATTGAGAGAAAATAATAAAAAAAATTGTGGTAAGCTAATTATATATTTAATTTCGAGTGCGAAATATGCAGTGTCTATATCAAAAGAGGCGTTTTTGCGAAACTTTTTTGTTTGAAATCGAGGGGGTTCAAGCACTGAAGGGGCCCGCCACCAAAACCCTGCACAGGGCCCCCAGACACCTTGCTACGCCACTGAATCTGGCCCTGCCCTGAAGTAAAAAAAAGGCTGGGAATAACCGCGTTAGAGACTAACAGTTACTGTAGAAGTTGATCAAACATGGATTAGGCTATTGGCGCAATATGCCTTAGGAATATACCCGGCACTTAGATCTAGCAATATGCATTTTGTCTGTTTCTATCCTTAAGTGGGCCTCATAATTGAATTTGCTTAGGGCCTCACTCTGTTCAAATCCGGCCCTGTACTCTGCACATATTTAGGGGGCAATTGTTTCAATAGGACCATTGCAGATTTTCCCATTGGCGGCCATAATTTCAAAATGGCCGACGAAAATTTAAAATTTTCAGTATCACAACTTTCTGTATTAGGCCTATATTCCATATCCTTTAACCCTGAGGCTACCAAGCTTTTTTGTAACACTGACTACCAAGGGGGGGAGGGGGTGGTTAACACCCCCCCCCCTGGATTTTGGGTTTGGTTTCAGATATCATAACTTGTAGTACATCAATAGATTCAGCAGTCATTTCTGCACAAAATGGTATATTTAGGTTTGAAATATATGAAAGCACCCCGGAATTATGAATTTTTTTCCCTAGGCACCCGTCGATTTCACAAAATGCATACTTTCGCATAAGCAAAATATTAGATTATGTGTGTTTTTAACATAATTTATTTATTTAAAAAAGTTTACATATAATAAAGTCCAATATCCAACTATAAAAACTAGTAATAAGTTTGTTTTAATTACAATAAAAAGAAAAAAACATGTATTAGCTGCTGAAAAACGTTTACGCAGACTTATCGGTTTACGTTGTAAAAAAACCCAACATTTTCACACATTTAAATTTATTTTGAGCACTTCCGGTCATCAAATCTCATATTAATTAGTATCAACAAATAGCCCTCTATAGAATGGCATAATTTACTTCTCTTGAAAAATAAATTATGAATAATTTTAATAGGAAAAACATGAAACTTTTATGAAAATAAAACACCTTTTTATATATTTTAATTTATTTTGAGCACTTCCGGTTGTCAAAAGACAACTCCGTGACCACCACAATGTAGCCCCACATTCCCTCTACAGAATGGTGTAATTTGTGTCTCTTCATGTCAAAGGACGGATAAGATACAGCCGATAATCTAAGGGGGGGTATCCACCCTCCTGGTGCCTCGGGTATATCTGGTATAACATTTGAATGGTATGGTATATCATCACACATTTCAGCTCAAAATGTGTGCAAATGAATCCTCTACAGCTACCTAAAACGTCAAAATTTTATTCCAAACGAAAAAAGTTTTATTTGAAAAAAACCTAGGGGGGAAGTGGATACCACCCCCCCCCTTGTAGGCCGAGGGTTAATGTGTAGGATTAAACACCAAGACGAATATTTTTTAGTGAACTGAGATATCAACAAAATTTATATTTTAGGGAGTAACATTTTGGAAAATGGCTGCTATTAAAGCCATTGAAAAAATTCCGAAGGCTCCTTTGAAACCTTTAAAATATGTATTTTTAGACACCAAGATGACGATTATAAGTGAATTGGAAGTTAAGATATAAAGTAGGCTATTCTTATTTACCTGTCTCGCATCTGACTCCAGTCGACTCTGGTGGACAGACGCAGACGAAGTAGTTGACGCCGTTCAGACAAGTTCCACCATTCAGACATGGAAAACTCTCACAGTTGTTTATCACTGAAAGATTATAATATAAAGATAACATCAACCCCTCAGTCTATGTGGGTTTTCTACGTCTAAGTGTCTTCACACATTCATACGATTCGCACAAGAACCATTCGTGGTCAACTGGTCATTGGGGAGTAAGCAATTCTATACTAAGATGGTTAATTGCAGACTGTCGGCAACAGTAGCAATAGTAGCCTATCAAGCATACAAACAATCTTTCTTCATGATTCCATATCCAACCACATACTCCGTTACTCGTGTCTTTCGAAAGAAAACCCTCTGTCCATTTGAACCGAGCATACACTGCAGAGTACAGCGTAGTCCTTAAAATATGCTAGTCATGATAATTATTAGGCCTACTTTTGACGCGACAGTAAAGTCTGAAAGCTAATGAATGCATGTACAGGGTGAGAACGCCATAAGAAAGACCACCGTACGGTATTTTCCCAATATCTTGGTCAGACTTAGAATTTTTAAAGTTATTTTGCAGGCTTAAAGGAATTTATATCTACACAAATGTCATGATGGTCATAATAATATTTCATCAAGCTATTTCAAACAGAACAAAATTATATCACTTTTAGTTAGACCACCCACTGTGCTTGACTAATCAAAAACATAACGCTGTGAAAAGTAGTGAAAATAATAACGTTGAGAAAATAATTGTCATCAAACAGGCATGATATTGTCAGATATTAAATATCTGACAATATCATGCCTGTGACCACAGTGATTGGCAGCTGATACCCTTTTTTCTTTTCTAAATAATAATAATAAATTTTATTATTATTATTTAGAAAAGAAAAAGGGTATCAGCTGCCAATCACTGTGGTCACTTAGAATGATGACTATCAAGTTGTTAATTACGGAATCCGTCAGATATCCTAATCAGAGTAAAAATTTCGTTTTGTAAGCAGTGAAATTTAAAGCTTTAAAACTTGAAAATAGACAAGGTGTCAATGATAGACAAATGTTCGGACACTTCATGAGCATGGCCTTGGAACTAAAGCCATAATCATCGCTTACTCTGATGAACAGTGAGCGAAGAGAAAAATTACGAGTTAAATTGAGAGTAAAGAAATATGCCGCTGATGAAAGGAGGTCGGCTCAAGGTCAATTGTGCAGTCATCATTGAGAAAAGTCAATGGCCCCAAATATCCAGATTTCAACCCGATGGATTATCAAGTGTGAAGAACAACGCTGGAAAAATACCACAATCTGCAACCAAAACCAAGAGCGATAAGAGAATTGATGGTCGCATTGCAGTTGATATGGGAAGACTTACATGTTTAAACATATCAACAAGACCATGAATATCTTTACAAAGACACTCATGAAAATGGCTCTGGTGTGGGAACTGGTGGTGCACACATTGAACACAAGTTGTGAAGCACTATCAAACATTTCATTTGCCATGAATATAAATCAAACTGACCGTCTTCGCAGTGGTCTCCTGTGTATCCAGGTAGACAATGACAGACGTAGCCATTAAATATAGGCAGACACGACCCTCCACTCTCACATGGATCACTCTCGCAGTAGTTGGTTTCTGTTGGCAAATAAAACAAATTAATTTAATTTATCCCTGTGTATTGATCATTACAGAAGGTCTTTAAAAAGCGTTCGTATTTCAACGGTTGAAAGATGTCAAGATGTCCGATTGAATATAAAGATCAACTGACCGTATTCGCAGTAATCGCCTGTGTATCCAGTTGGACATTGGCAGACATAGCCACCAACCATAGGCAGACATGATCCTTCGTTAAGGCAAGGATCACTCTCGCAGTAGTTGATTACTGTTAGCAAGAACAAAAACAAATTTAATTGCAATAGCAACCTGGATCCGGCTGATAGCGACACAGACATGTACAATAATATCTGCACTTTAAAACATTATTAGACTTGTAGAAGTAATAATAGGTCTATATTTTTTTTTATATTCAACATTCCGGTTGACAGAACGCAAACGTTTACAGTGTACAATTATGCAGTTCTGTTGAAACAATTTACAGGAAGTCAGATCACAGAATACATTAATCTTAACTATACTAACTGGACAGACAGCCTGCACTAATCGGTGTTAATAGCAGCCTACAAAGCATATCCGCCCAACGGGGCTCTAACTCGTTACCTCTCGCACTCTTGGCCAGCGTGTTATCCAGGTTATAGGACCTGACGGGGAAATGTTAATCGTGGGAAAACGAGTTACAATTATACCCCCCGTATTCACTGACAATTAATAGGCAGAACGAATATGGACAAATTATACATGTTGAAAATTTTATTGGAAAAACTTTCATGCCACATCCTAAAATAGCACGTTCTAATTTTGGTGGCCCTGATTCGACTAGGCTAAAGCACTGGTATTGGTATGAAAGGCTAGCTTTCTCACTGGACAAAGAAATAGTGACATTTGAAATGGACTTACGAATGTCGCATCTGAGCCCAGTCCATTCTGGTGGACATACACACAGGTAGTTGTTGATGCTGTTGAAACAACTTCCCCCGTTGAGACACGGAGAACTCTCACAGTTGTTAATCACTACAGAACTTTAATAATGTTAATATTACAAAGAACATTAAAGAATATTGAAAGGTCTTCTGTTAGTTACTTAATAATGATGATGATGAATATTTTTAGGAACATTAAAGAATATTACTTAATAATTCAATATATTAAGTGTCATTGTACAATAATATAACACTGAAAAGTCATCCAAGGCCAACATTTTTCTTTATTAAATTTTTGAGTGACACCACAAGTAGTAGGCCTGAGTCTCTTATCAACTTTCAAAAGCTTTCATCGCAATTTATAAATGAATTAGATATTCCATAACTCATATTTCTACACAGCGCATGCTTCAGAAGACTACGGTATGTGGACTACAAAATATGTTAGCCTGATTAGGCCTATACTAGATTACTACGTGTATATAAAATCGTCTCTCGTGCGCCCTATATGGAAGCTTCTCAGGTGGAAGCTGGTTTGCAAATAAACTCTGAGATGGAAAGGTGTGCCTCTGTTTACATAGAAAGGCGATGGACATCGCCGTCTTTCTTTTACAAATAAAAGAAGCCGACTTGTCCAAGTGCATTGAAGTGCTGTTCGCTTTCAGGCTTTGAACCATGAAGTTCTGGCATTGGGTGCAATGATTTGTTACTGCTATACTGCTACCATTTAAAACAGCGCAATCACCGATGCTACTAATTGCCATCTCCCGTATTGGCTGTGTTCATTGCAAAAGAAATCAACCGGTCGCGGACCAAAACCATTCCGCACTGAGCTACTAAGCTTCAAGCATAATAATTATCCTACGGTGTAGGGCTGTATGCAATATATCACCGGAAGCGGATTTCGGATTCTGGCAACCAAACCCCGATTAGAAATCTACTTGTTTTGTGATAAAATGGAACTTTAATAACTATGTTGTCGCATTTAATCATTCATACAAATCTCTTTCACATCGTTCTAATTGAACTTTCAATGGAGGGAATTAGCTTTCAATCGGCCAAAGTCTGGTTTGAAATGAAAGTCAGACTGACCGTATTCGCAGTTGTCTCCCGTGTATCCAGGTAGACATTGACACACGTAGCCATTCACAATTGAGTCACACGATCCGCCACTCACACAAGGATTACTTTCACAGTAGTCGATAACTATTCGAACAGCAAAAACGGCATGACTTATTCGCTGCACCATTGGTTGATTGCTTGATGGAAGCTACGAATAAGTAATGATAATTGTAGTAGTAATATTAATAATAATGCTAATGATGTTGATGTTGATGTTGATGTTGACGATGATGATGATGATGATGATGATGATGATGATGATGATGATGATGATGATGATGATGATGGTCATGGGCGCCCGCACATAGGGGCAAGGGGGGCACTTGCCCCTTTCTGGAAAATTGAAACCTATTTTTTCACTACTACTTTGGGGTTTATAACAAATTTCTTCATATTAGAGAATTAAAAAGCCTACTTTTAACTAATACTTTTCGATTTTTTAAACAAATATCCTTGCAAAAAGAAGCAATTCATATTAGAAATTTTAAAAAGTGAAATTGAAAATTTTACATCAAGAAACCTCTGTGAAAAATACCCACGCATGTTCTCAACTTCCCACGTTGCATTTATTGTCCGTCTGCAAATTTTTTTAAAACTTTGACCATCGTGTTTTGCCCCCTCCTGCAAAAATTTCTGCGGGCGCCCATGATGATGGTGATGGTGATGGTGATGATGATAGTGAAAAAAATAATAATAATAAAATTGAAATCCCGAGGGATCCTAGGTACCTCGGGTAAAAAAAATAATAATAGTAGCCTAATAATTGCAATGTTATCAATAAGTTACAGACCAGCCATCCAACGCCATCGCCCACCTGCTGTAGCATTCGGTTTTCGGATCAACAAATAGTATATACATGTAGACTAGATGATAAAGAGAATGGTAAAAACCGTAGTATGGAGTGTCATGCTATAATTATTGTTTCGTATGGAAGCAAATTTTGACATTTTAGGTAGCTGTAGCCTATAGGATTCATTGGAACACAGCTTGAGGTAAAACTTGTGATGATACCATATAACGTTCAAACGTTATATTCGATATAAAATCGAGGTACCACAAGGTGAATACCACCCCTTATATTATCGACTATACCTGGCATTTATTATGACGAGAAACAAATTATATCATTCTTTAAAGGGAAGCCAGGAAGGGTTACAAACAATGATGGACCGGTTAAACACAACATTAAAAGAATGTGGAATGAAAATCAACAAAAAGAAAAAACGATTATGAGAATAAGCAAAAAAGAAGAATTAGAACAAGTCAAGGAATTGGATGTAGTAGGCCTACGATTACGGAGGATGCTAGATGTCACAGAGAAATGCAACGAAGGATTGTACTAGGAAAAGATGCATTTGAAAAGAGAAAAGAGCTACTGAGAGGAGGAATCAATAAGGAGCTGAAAAAGATAATGGTAAAAATTATAGAGTGTGATGCTATATGGATCGGCGACATGGACTACGAGGATGCAAGACATCAAGTCTAGAGAGTAAAAGCATTCGAAATGTGGATATGGAGACGGATAGAAAGAATCAGCTGGAAGGACCATGTAAAGAATGCGAAGGTATTGAGAAGAGTTGGAGAAAAGAGATCGATGATACACACCATTAGATAAAGTCCAAGAAGATGGATAGGACACACACTTAGAGGTCAGAGGAGATTCGATGCTACGAACAGTCATAGAGGGGAAAATGGAGGGGAAAAGAACGAGAGGAAGACCAAGACAAAGACTGTTGGACTGGATGATGAAAGACGGTTATCAGAAGCTGAAAAAGAATGCACAGAACAGGGAAGAGTGGAGACGCCAAACATTCGGCGCCCTTTTGTCGGGCACCCTTTTGACGGATCACCGCGCCCGGTAGACATAATCACCAGTGAACAATAATGCATTGCCTAATATGATTCTGCGAATTTACCAGATGAGCAGTTCTGTCCGGTGTATCCAGGGACACAGATGCATTGGTATTTTCCGTTGGGATCCTCAATGCAGGTGCTTCCGAATGCACAAGGGCTGCTTTGGCAAAAGCTTAGCGCTGAAAGTAACAAGTGCAACCGTTACGATTACGATCATAGATATAGCCTATGTAATAATATACACTGTGTCCGGAAAAAAAACAACCGATTTTGTAAATATGAAAATAAATAGTAAATATTCACCGATTTTTACAATTCAAACACCATTTTAATCCTGACATATTTCTCTAACAATTGTGAAAATATAAAAGTTCCAGTCCAAATAATGACGTCATGATGACGTCAGTTGCATCAAAATGCATATAGCCGGCCATTCATGCATGGTTCGGTTGGTATTATTGGCTTTTGGTAAAACGGAAATCCATTTAATAGAACCAGAAGTGAAAATAAATGCAGCTTAATAGAGGGATTGTCTGCTCTATAAAAAAGTGGTGCCTGATATCCGAGAATATTCGGAACAATAGCCTACACATTTCAACAAAATAGCGCTTCAGCTCACTGAGTTCGTGAATCTGTTGATCTGTTGACTAAAAAGACTCGGAATTCATTCATCTTAATCTTTGGCCGCAAAACGGCCGCCCGCTTAAATCCCACTGATAATAAGAGTTGGAGATTGATGGAGGAGAAGGTGCAGGTTACAAGACAAGGATAAGAGACATTGAAGAACTCCGTAAGCGAATTGTTAACGCCTCGGAGATTTTGATAAGCTGGTTATCGATGCTGGTGTTGGGTATTAGCGCGAACCTTTTGACGCTTATGTTGAAGCCAAAGGTGTACTCTTTGACCACAAATTGCAGTCTGACATAATTCAGATATAAAAATAAAATTAAACTTACATTTATTATTGATAAATTACATGATAAAATATTGAAATTGTGGATGATTTTGCGCATTTATCTCTTAAATTTGACTTTTTGTGCAAATGACGTCATTATGACGTCATTATTTGGACTGGAACTTTTATATTTTCACAATTGTTAGAGAAATATGTCAAGATTAAAATGGTGTTTGAATTGTAAAAATCGATGAATATTTACTATTTATTTTCATATTTACAAAACTGGTTGTTTTTTTTCCGGACACAGTGTAGGTCTAGGCTAGGCAATAGGCTAGTCACACGTGACACATCAACATTTCAATGTAGCCTAGGAGCAGAAAAGATGTCGCAAAAGGCTCTAAAATTTATTCATGACATCCATCGGGCCAGTATCTTAATACTATAATAAACTGTAGATTTGCTTAGCACACAGGGCCGTGTTTCAGGTTCTTCGTGTGTCGGTGCAAAGTGTTACAGCAGGGTCCAGAGAAAAGTGTCGTTTGGCAGTCTTACAAGATTAGTCTTTTTTAAATCGCTGTTCAATAAGTTAACCGTATACAATGGTTTATCAGCTGAGGCAGGTCAGAAAGCAAGCACGCAACGTCGGTGAACTTAGCTAAAGTTTTCTTACGCTTATACTGATTTTACAAAAGGTTTGCGCAACACTGAGACTCACAATTTAAGACATTTGGCCGATGGCAACAAACTCTCGGCTCAGAGGCATTCGGCGAACGACAAAAGGGTGTATCACAGCCTTATTCTGGGCAATTTTTGCTCTACTGCCCGCTAACTAGCGGAACCACTTTATTAGTAAACTCTCAGTAAAAATATTTGGTAGGTAGATGGGTTTCCGGCTAAAATTTAAAAGCCGACAGTCGGACGGCTAATGTGGATGGTTTTTGGAATTGAAGATGCGAGGAAAGTTGGGTGAAAAGGACGAACCAGGTTACGAATTGTGAAAGAGCGGTGCTCAGTCTTGACTTAAGAAGATGTAGCAAAATGATCGGATACTCGTCCAAATTTTGGCAAGAGTTTATACCAGAGAAGTGAAGCAACTCTGAAATAGCTGGTGACAAATTTTAGCGTCAAGGTGATGGATGGTTCGAGAAGTGATAGAGCGGAAGAGTACCATGTTGACCGAGTGGTTGGTTTTCGAATAACTTACAAAAATCGGATGACTGGGAGATTTATGTTGATGAACTATTAGACTTTGAATTATTTTAGTTCATTTAATTTTTACCTATCATAGTGATTGGCGGACAGAAGTGATGTGGTGATGTTAGTGTATTTTATTGGCAGTGTGAGCTGTAGAGAAGACCTATAGCCTAATAATCATTGAAAAAAGTAAATGAAAGTTTAAGACATGTTCCTGTTAAAATAAATTTGAAGTAAATGTACATCTTTCACAATCTATTAGAATTTCTTTCAATTGGAATGGCTTACAAAAGTCATATTTGACAGCAAAACCTATTCAAACAGGTAGACGTGAATAAATTTAGCGTTATATTTTCACTATTCAGAGCACCATTTTTGATTTTCACAATGGCAGATGCTCATTTCATAGATTAACACTGTAGCAGTGTAGCTTCAATATATTTTCAAGCAAATTATTTTTTCAAGTGTTCCACTATTGGCACTATAGGCAAAATAGGTTAATGATAACATAAATAGAGGCCTACAAAGTATGCTCTTGCCTATTTTCTTTCTGCAGAAAACCTGAATATCCATCAGTTCCGTATCTGAATAATCTGACCTCAGCCAGATATGGGAAGCATTGGCACTAATGTTGGGCATGAAGTTCCAAAAATCATCTCCGTTTCGACCATACTCGACGGCAGGCATCCAAGCGGAATCGTCAAAATTGATTTCCTCCCAACCGAATTGACTAACGTTTGAACACTTCCAAGAAGAATTGGTCAGAATATATTCATCATCTGTTGACGCCAGAATCATTGCTGCGCCAACTGTATGCATATTTGTTCCATTAATTGCTATTAATCTCGCAGTGCAAGGAAGCTCAACAACGTCCGGTTTTAGAAAGTCGTCTGCATTTGGGAGGTCAGTTATCTCAACACCATCGATGTAGAGCTTCATGTAGTCATCAACCGTTACAGTTAGATATCGCTGTGGACATGGATAGTCAGAAAGAGTTGACACTTTCAACTCAACAGCAGAGACGAAAAGAAGAACTGAAGAAAATAAAACTTTGTCTCATTAGCCATGTAAGTCATTTTCAAAAGGGCAATTTTAAGGTTAAAAATGCACTTTTTGAAATCTCTAAAAACGTCAAAGATGGAATTTGATGTCCTCTAGACTATACCAGTGGCTCCCAACCTTTTTGACTTGAGGGCCACTTTTCTTTGTTGGAGGATATTAAGGAGCCACAAGGCTCAAATTTACTTACATGTAAATAAAAGCATATCAAATTGTTATAATTGATTCAAAATAGAATGTTTTATTGTATTTATAGACGTCAAAATAAAATAATTTGTAATAGAAAATAATTATGTGTTCTATCCTGTCCAAATTGTCAATTATTGTCATATAATTTTTTAAGAGATAAGAGCTTTTTTGGACTGGCGGGCCACGGGTTGGGAACCGCTGCTCTAAACTATAAGCACAGTAAACCTTAAGTCTGTGTTTTGAGCATAATAATTATTTATATAGCACAAAATCAAATAATATAATTGTGGATGTACTCGGTGGTTGCAGAATCCACTTTTTCAAGTGCCTATCACTAATACTGTAACAGGATTCATTTTGAAGATAATTATTATTAAATCGACTAACCTCCCAATAAGCAGAATGGTTTCATTGTGTTGTTCGTGTGGAATGCCGAGATGTCTTCGCAGATCGACGACGTCTGTTAGTTTACACAAAGAAATAGACAACGATAGCAGCGCACTAAGACACTAAGACACTAAGACACTAATACACTAAGACACTAAGACACTAAGACACTAAGAGATAGAGAACGTAGCTCTCGTCTAATTAATTAATTTAGTCAATAACACGCTGATAAACTTGTAGGCCCATGTACAAAGAGCAAGATCCATGTCAGCTTAATTGTCACCTGAAGAGATCCTTAAACATTAGCATGGCCAAATTTAGATTGCAGTAGGCCTATAATAGTTAAACACTTGAATGTAGCCTAGATTTAATTTCAATTCTGATCTGATCAACGAACTGTGGTATTATACTGATATACTTGCAGAGATAAAGACATAATTTATATCACTCACCGTCAACTGATTTGATTTTGTGCTCCTTAAACTTTAGGCCTAACTTAGTCAACGACAAGTCAATCAATGGAGACCTGGAGAGATCAATATGCACTTAGCATGGCCAACTTTATAATATAAGAGCACATAATATAGGTTACATGCTACACGTTGCATCGACGTAGAAAGTAGGCCTAATTGTGGAAACGCACACTGTTTCGCGCACAGTCACCTTCTACGCACTTATGTACAAGACACAATTTCTTCGGTTTTCTGGTAATTTGAAGCCGTAGGCCCTACAATTATTATGATCGGGTCGACAAAACTTTTTCTTAAAATTAATTGCAGTTGGATTGCTGGAAATAATTCTTGCTAATAGACCTACGGAACTTGGATTGATGAAAATATTATTGCTTAAATAGATTAAATGGGAGTTTGATATACAAAAGCAATTGTTGCTCAAGCAATAGAAGTTGGACTGATGACAATAATTCTTGATTCAGCGGAAGTTGAATTGACAAGAATAATTCTTGGTCTCTTTGAAATGTCCTCTGACTCCTCTCCGAATTGTCCGTTCCGAGTTGTCCGCTCCAAAAACCCTGCACCGAATGCTCCGGGAACCCTATTCTTCACCGTTTGTTGCTATCAACTGCCAACAGTCATTGTCTTAAGTACACGGTGATTCATTAAAAAACGTCCCCCTGCATATTTCACTGTAACTCCGTCAAATGCCATGCTATGTGAAAGAAATTTTAAAAGAAGACAGAGGAGTTATTTCTAAACATTCGGAAAGTTAAAGTTTATGTTCAAATTGACCCCCTTTGGCAGCTGCGCATGCGCGAAGACGAGTATGCCACTGTTTGACTGATTCATCAATGATGCGCTGATCCATCTCGTCCCATGCCTCCACAATTCGACTTCGCAACTCACCAGGGTGAGAATTGCCGGGGGTTAGGGGGGGTTCAACCCCCAGTCTTTTTTAGAGCTCCATGTTAAAGTATGTTTTTCATACCCCAATTTCAAGTTTATCATAGGCCAACCCCCCCACCCCAGTTATTTTTCCACAATTCTCATACTGCAACTCACTGACATCACATATTCGAGATCTGTAGACCTTCTCTTGCATGACACTCCATATCTTATAGTCCACTGGATTTAAATCAGGGCTGTTGGGTGGCCACAAAGTAGGCGGGATCAAATCAGGTGTTTCAGTTTCCAGTAACGCAACAGTGTCCCGTGCTCTGTGCGCAGGAGCGCTATCCTGCTGGAAGATTAAATACTCATCGGTAATGTCACGACTGTCTGGTAAAAGGCCCTGTTTTAGTAGAACATCTCTGTAATATTGTCCATTGATCTTAACGCCCGGTTCGATGAAATGAATGTTCGTACGACCGTGTGCAGAGACCCCGACCGACGCCATACGGGATTTGCTGAAAGTTGGTCGATTCCACAAACGACGATCTGCAGGAACGTCCCTCTTCTGTGTACCGGCAGATACGTGAATGCGAACAATCTGATTGTTAATGGGTGATGCCACAGTAAACAATTTATCACCAGGCGGCTAAACCGGATGAAATTGACCAGGTTTCCATGATACAACCTCAGTGACTGACAGGAACGTTGGAATCTTGCTTGTTTCTCGAGATTATCGTGACGTCATTAGTTTCGTCATCCGCGTTATGTCATTATAGTTCTGAATGTGAAATAATTTATAAAGCACTTGGCTAGAACATCAAGCTTTATTGCTGTGAAATTTCGTTGAATTTGATGGTCATCTAAATGAGTTATGCCAACTTATGTAGGGGGACGTTTTTTATGAATCACCGTGTAGTTTGCCGCTGTTTGCGAGACACTTAAAATCCGAATACAAGCCAATTTGCTCTTCTCAACACAACAAGTCATAGAGTTTGTGATGTAAAACGACCAACAACAGTTTGTTTAATTAAATACGTGATAACTTCAGTAATCAGTAGTGCATTGATTTATGAGGTTTGGAAGATGACGCTGTAATCTAGGAACGAACAACGACGTTAGAGAGAGTTATTTGTAGGCATACGGCATTCATTGTTCCTATAGCAACTCTTAGTTGGCCTACTCTCAAGATGCCGTGTTCCAGGATTTTCAAGAGTTTACAAAAGAATAATAATTATTTATTACTAGCGTACCCGGCCACGCGTTGCTGTGGCTGAAAAGAGCCTCCACTCCCCCCTCCCCCTCCCCCCCCCCTCCCCCCCCCCCCCCCCCTCCCCCCCCCCCTCCCCCCCCCCCCCCCCCCCCCCCCCCCCCCCCCCTCCCCCTCCCCCTCCCCCTCCCCCTCCCCTCCCCCTCCCCCTCCCCCTCCCCCTCCCCCTCCCCCTCCCCCTCCCCCTCCCCCTCCCCCTCCCCCTCCCCCCTTCCCCCTCCCCCTTCCCCCTCCCCCTCCCCTCTCCCTCCCCTCCCCCCCCTCCCCCTCCCTCTCCCCCCTCCCCCTCCCCCTCCCCTTCCCCTTCCCCCTCCCCCTCCCCCTCCCCCTCCCCCTCCCCCTCCCCCTCCCCCTCCCCCTCCCCCTCCCCCCCCCCCCCCCCCCCCCCCCCCCCCTCCCCCTCCCCCCCCCCCTCCCCCTCCCCCTCCCCCTCCCCCTCCCCCTCCCCCTCCCCCTCCCCCTCCCCCTCCCCCTCCCCCTCCCCCTCCCCCTCCCCCTCCCCCTCCCCCTCCCCCTCCCCCTCCCCCTCCCCCTCCCCCTCCCCCTCCCCCTCCCCCTCCCCCTCCCCCTCCCCCTCCCCCTCCCCCTCCCCCTCCCCCTCCCCCCTCTCCCTTCCCCTCCCCCTCCCCCTCCCCGTCCCACTCCCCCTCCCCCTCCCCTTCCCCCTCCCCTCCCCTCCCCCTCCCCCTCCCCCTCCCTCCTCCCCCTTCCCCTCCCCCTCCCCCTTTCCCTCCCCTCTCCCTCCCCTCCCCCCCTCCCTCGCCCTCCCCCTCCCCTCTCCCTCCCCTTTCCTCTCCCCCTCCCTCTCCCTCACACCGTCTCTCTCCGATAGCGACGCGGATAGCGCCATAAAACTCTTCAGCAAGAAGGCCGCAATGGAATGTGTTGAAATGCGCCACATAAACGGAACACATTTGAACAAGCGTTTGAAACGCGCCCGAATTGGAAGGCAAGGCTTATCGACAAGCGTATGTGTTGAAAACGGTAGAATTTGCAAAGTTGCTTTTTTGTTTAAAAGATTGCGCATTCTCCCAAAAAGCATTCTGCAAACCCGGCCGTGTTGGAACTAAACGTTTTGGTGAAGTTTCGAAAGCAATCAATGAAAAAAGTTCGGAGATCTTTGAAGCCGAGCCATTGCGAGCCAAACGCGGTTACATTTTTATTTATATAGATTAGGCCTAATGTGTGACGTCACATAAATGTTGAACCAGACTTTATAAGTATCCAGTATCCACAAGGATTCAAAATTTCATTTAAATATTTAAAAAATTAAATTCTTGCATGCCTTTAAGGTTTGTCCTGTGGATATCCTAATAGCCTACCAGCTTATTTTAAATTAACCCGATGAAGGCCGTACAATAGATCTTTGCGAGTGGAACTGCAAGTGCGTTGCTGTTATGGACTTATTTCAGAAGGACTTAGCAAAATCAGGACGGAAAAGTGTATTTTGTTCGGGAATTAAGAGCGATGGTGTTCTGAGTTCTTCAAATCCGGATGTACATGTATTATTATTGACTTTTATATGGTTAGCGTAACCCTTCTCCTTGCTCTGAGCTTGGGTCTCGCAACGTATGAGCAATGATGGAAATGAATGCAGAAGCATGTAGACCTACGCATGTATGATGATGTAGGTCTATTACCAGTTGTGACACTGAAATGAAGAGTAGGAATTGTGAATATTATATTGGTCATCAGTTCAAAATAGCGTCCTAGACACTAATCAGCAGACCAAAAAGTGTTTAAAAAAATTATGATCGTGCCTTCATGCAGTGCTGGAAACATTTTAATTACAATGTCTCGTCGTTCTTTGTGTTTGATGCAACTGATGTATAATGAAGTTAAGGCTGAGAACTTCTGTGTTCTATGGACTTATTTCAGAAGCCTCGAGTTTCATCACTGCGACAAAATCAGTAAGTCGAGATAGCGCTTAGAAGGTGTTGAAGCCTTGAAGGCAAAAAACACTATGCGCTATTCTGTTCAATTATACACGTTTGTTTCTGTGTAAACAGTTTGCCGTTTCTATTATCACAATTATTAATCATAATAGTCACCGCTTTTATAAAGCACCACTCGAAAACCAGGCGCAGGGCATCAGCTTATTCAGGAGCTTGGGTGCATGGGTGGCGTTTAGAGAATTTGAGGGTGGAAGACAAGGCGAGTGTGGGTAAAAGATTCTAAAGTGGTAAGACTTCAGATTCGAATGGAAAGCATTCAGGGGCGGATCATTTCACAGAGGTGGTGTCGTACTTGATACTCTATGTCTATGCAGTCCATGGCTCGGCGGTATCACGACTGTTTGTAGGTCCCTAATCATAGCCATTAAAATGCTTGCGTCTCAGGTGAGATTTCTAATTGGTTACTATTAGTGAAAGTATGCAGTAATTGTCAATGTAATTTCTAAGTTTATATCAAGTCTGTACCTCTATATCTAAATCTATTTCCACTTTTATTATGTCAGATATCTTTGACTTTTTCTAGTGTCACTTTGTGCCGGGTTGACTTGACCCTCGTACGGGTAGCGAAGGCAGACCATAATACGAGAGGATTCGGCGTAATTGCTGAGCGTGACATCCTGTTGGTAATCATCTTCACACGACGTTTGGCTCGATATCGGTAAGTCTTGTGGGTAGTTCTGACTGACAACGCAGCCGAAGTTTCCTCCTGCTTGTAGCAGACCGATGTAGTCACCGTACAGTGGATTGCCTTGGATCGTGTAGCGACATTCAATGTATCTTCCTTCGACAAGGTCGTAGCACTAGCCAGGAATTAATTTGGGGGGTGTTTCTTCGGGGGAGAATTTCTGACGACAGTTTTTTAGTGGTCAAAATTTCTGACGACCTTTTTTAATCGTCGGAAACGGTTTTTCTGACAATTTTTCCCCTAATTTCATGTTTTTTCATTATGTGCTAGTGAATGCATTCTATTATTTTTCACATTTTTCATTTCGCGGGGTGTTTTCATGGTTTGATTTTATGGTTTTTACATCATATGCTAGTAAATGCGTTATATTTTTTACATTTTTTATTTCGGGGGTGTTCAAACACCCAAAACACTCCCCCTAGCTACGGCCTTGCTCTTCGACGTTGTCTGCCCAGAAGTAGCACAGCCTTGTGGAGTCAAAGATATTAGCCTTCGAGAGGAAATGCTACAGAAGATTGATGAGAGTTGGATGAATGCAGAAGACTGGACAACATAACAGACTGGTGCGCAGAGACAATACAAAACCTTACACATGCTGCCTTGTAAAGACAAAAAATGGCGAGTAATAACGAGGATGTCAGCGGGCATCTACTGGCACTGGTCCCTTTGTTCTTTACGATGATGATGATGATGATGATGATGATGATGATGATGATGATGATGATGATGATGATGATGACGATGACGACGACGACGATGATGATGATGATGATTATGATGATGATGATGAAACAGATGTGAACCGTAATATATTTCCGTAAGAACCACTGCCATCATTTTGTTTGTCATCATTTTAAGATGCTGACTTTAGCACAGTAATGTTTAGAAGGCGATCATGATAGTCTATGCCGTATGAGGCCATATTAATATTAATAGACTCCAGTCCAACTACCACCGTGCCACGTATTCGTGCATTGCTGGAAACCATTTCAACCGCCATTCTGTTTAATACAGGCCATAGGTCTACATTGACTAATGTGTAAATTACTAGCAAGTGATGTTTTCACATTTACAGTCTACTTGTGCAAGTCTGTTTGCAATAATCATTGTTGTCATTTAAATATTCGCGTATGATGTGAGCTGCAATAAAATTCTCACTGTTTATATTTGAGGAAATCATGCAGTAATTGTCATTTCTGCGTCTATTGATATCAAAGCTATGCTTCTATGAAGTTGTCTACTTCTACATCTATGTCGCATGTCAGAAGTCTCTTGTCAGATGTCTCTGCATGGCTAGCTCTAGGGTCACTTTCTTCCTGGTTGTCCCTCGTACGGATAGCGAAGGCAGACCATAATACGAGAGGATTCGGTGTAGTTGCTGAGCGTGA
>OX243824.1:30234676-30379258 GCA_945859605.1 Lumbricus rubellus | reverse complement strand
ATGTAGAGTACAATGCAGCTATAGCAGATGTATGGACTATTGATCACCGGACGGTTGATCACCGGACGGTTGATCACTGGACGGTTGGCATCTGAGGGAAGAAGCTGATTTATTAGTCAGACACAGCGTGCTCCAGCCGGTGCCAATTAAGTTTGCTTCCTTGTGTGTGTATGTGTGACTATTCGCGTTTCACCAGCTGAACCTGTTATCTCGCAGTGAAACAACACAAGAGCCGCTGTTTACGGGAACACGACACCAATTACTTGTCTATTAGGCAATGCGAATGAATGCATTTTTACCGTATGAATTTCAATATTACTACGAGAGAATTCTATAGCCTACGTTATGCGCCCAACGAAAGATAGGACCCATATAGGTCCAACTTGTAAAACGCACCGATAATCACGTTGAAAATCACGTTGCAATAATCATAACCAAACATTCTAAATTTATTCTACAAATATGCAAAAAATCCCTTTACGCCCCGCTGCGGACGCCCATGAAGGCAAAGCAACTGGGCTGTTCTTATTGTAAATTAATTGGAGGACAATTATCATTTTGCTATAGTTTTTACTGTACAGAAGTGCTTCTACAACTGCAAAAATCAATTTTGAACTGCACATTTTGTGTACAACTGCACGTTAAAAAAAGCCCTGTCAGGGACAATGCCAAAGTCGGATGAGTTATTTGGATTCAGTGAGAGCCGATTTGAAGACTTCCAAAAGTGGAGAGAGAGAGAGAACCAGACAGACAGACAGACAGAGACATAGATAGACACAGAGCCAGAGACAGAGAGAGTGAGCATCAATGCGGGGATCAAGAGGGCAACCTGAGCAGTGGGTGAACCATGGGCTCATCATCAGCATAGAGGTGACCAGTTGCCATGTGCTTAGAGAATAATATGGATGGAATGTCAGCAGAATATTTTATGAATATATGCAATAAAGAAGAGGACCCAGTGCTCGAAAAAAATGTATATCTGAAAGCACAACTAAATGAGTTCAGCTGTATTAGAGCTCTTTCTTTAAGCTGCTCTGTTCTTGTGGAAGGAAATAGAATAATATTATGATCGACTAGATTAACCCATCAAGCAGAATGACCGAGCATGGCCATAGGTTTGAATAAAAATAAATTTGAACTCACCTGATTCGCATATCACTCCGGTCCAATCTGGAGGGCAAGTGCAGATAAATGAAGTTCCGGTTGTTGCATTACAATATCCGCCGTTGAGACAAGGGTTGGGGATGCAGGGGTCAATAACTGCAACAGAAATCAACTACACTGCATCTCGAACATTCGCTGCAACTTCTTCTCTCCAAAGCAAATTAATTATCAGTCAATGAAACGGTAGAGAAAACAGACGAAGGAGATCGAACACAATGATCGGAGTTTATCGGGGGCTTGGGGGCCTAAAAACGTCCCTCTTAGAAGGTTGCAGTGTGATCTTCAAATTTCAACTCAAACTCAATTTCTCCTGTAGGCCTACCTGTATCCACAACTGTGCTGTCCCATGCCTTTCCCAACAAAGGCTACAAAGAAGAGATCACTAAAAGCGAACGGTCGAGCAAGAAATTCTGTTAGAACTAGAATATTTGTTTAGTTGTACAGGTTCTATTGCTAGCCTCCTGATCTGACCTCGATATAATAAAACCATTAATGGCGGTGATGTTAACGATAGATTTACGATTAACAGTTTGGCATGAAAAACATGAGTTTTTCAGAAAGGCACTCAAACATGGTCACATTACAAAACATCTACGTCTTCGTCATCTTCATCATTGGCACACCGATGTCGCTAATAAATTATTAAGTCTAATCGCTGAGTTTCGAAGACGACATACGCGTTTCACAGTTCAGTCCAGTCCATCCTTCGCTGCAAAAGCAGTGATAGCCGCTGCAGTCGAAAGCACAGGTGCTACCAGACATGCATGGATTGCTGGCACACAAGTCAATTACTACAAAGCAACCATAAACACTCAACTCAATGCACAGACTTATTCTTCACAGACGCTCACAGCCTATCTTAGTGATTAGACCACGATCGAAAAAATGGTCTTCAAGTATTTTGAGGAAAAGAGCCAAAGAGAGGCTGAGATGCTCACATCGCAGGTTGTTGGGCAAAAGGAAAACCGCATCAATATCATCGTTAACTCAACAACAGTTACTGCTGTATAATACTATTATGCTAATAGCTATTATGTCAGAGAAACTCAACGTAAAGTATTATTTAAGGATGGTAAGCTAACCGACATATAAAGGCTTTGAGTTTTCGAATAGCATAACGCAGAGGAAATGAAGATTTCCTCAATTAAAAGTCATATTTCATCCAATAAACTGTGACTTACTCTGTTCACAATATTGTCCAGTGAGAGATGGAGGACATGTACAGGTAAAACCGTTCTCAGTTTCTTCACACAAACCACCATTTTGACACGGATTGCTCGCGCAAGGTTCCGTAACTGTAGAATACACAGAAGTTGTTCATAATATAATCTTAGTCGCAGGGTATGTAAGTGTACGTTCAGTATCTATACTACGATGACCATTTTCTGGCCATGAAAAACCGGGACAGTTTGTTTGGAAACTGCCAATATTAATGTAAATCCTTAACTTCATGACTCTATACATGGGCGGAGACCTAATGGGGGACAGGGGAACGGTCCCCCCAATGGAGGTGTTGGTGAACGGCCCATGCATTTGTCCCCCAGCCGCTGAGCGTCAGGACCATAAAAAGTCGTCAGAAATTTTTGTCGGCAAAAGATGGAGACTTTTCGGCGACACTCAGTCCGTCAAAAAATCTCGCGTCTTTCTTTCGGGCACTCGTTCGCACTCACCCCTCCCACGTCTCCGCCCATAACCACAGTCTTATAATAATGAAGTTGAAAATTCTTAAATCACAGGAAAGGTTCAAATGCAAATGACCATAATAAGTTGCACACGGAAGCACATGGTGAGCCAAAGATACGAAAATATCAAGAATCAGAAAGTATGTGCACCTTTTAGATGTAAGCATAGCTGCTTCGGAAAGAATATAAACCAAAACTTCCAATTTTGTCATTAAGCATCTAAACATATTGACTAGAATATTTAAATCGGTTTTATATTACTTTTTATTGCGCCCGCAGAAAATATTGCAGGAGGGGGCAAAAATTTTACGATGGTCACGGTTGAATTTTGAAAAATACAGCGCTGGAAATTAAAAACACGGGTTTTTTTCAAAAAGGTTTCTTAATGCAAATTTCTCAGTGTCATTTTGTGTATTATTTTTAATATGAATAGTTTCCTAAGTGCAAAAAATGTGTTAAAATTCCAAAACTAGATGCTAAAAAGTAGGTCCATGAAGGGCACTATAAATATTTATTTCTATAGAGATTTCTAAACGTTAATTTATTACTTTCACTGTGTATCATTGGTATCATAAGTGTTTTAATGCGAAGAAACTTGTTAAAAGATCCAAAGTAGTAGTTACAAAAATAAGTGTCACTTTTTCAAGGGGGGGGGGGGGGGGCAAGTGCCCACTTGCCCCTATGTGCGGGCGCCCATGTGCGTTACCTTTTTGAATCGTCAAAAACGGTGGGTGGCCTCTCTAAAAGTGGTATAACTTTTGTTCTGTTTGAAATATTTTCATGAAATCTGGCCAACATATGTAAATATGATTTGTCTAAGCCTGTAAAATTTCATTTAGAAATTCTTACTTCTGGCCAAGATGTGGCACAAATCTTAGGGGGGGTCTCTTTTTTGCCCACCCTTTATAGTAACTCTCGACCTGTACTGCTACTACTGCTATACTACTACTACTACTACTACTACTACTACTACTACTACTACTACTACTACTACTACTACTACTACTGCTACTACTACTCTGATTCGGGTACAACTATTGCAGAATAGGCATACGTCTCTGACGTGTTAAAACCTCTCAGATAATGAAATTTAAGCATCCTGTTAGCAAATGGAATTATTTTAATGTCTCAGAGTTGATCAAAGGCTAAGCATACCAGTTTATAACATGTTCTATTTACGTGGAAGTTCAGGATTTTTTATTGGGCGTCAGGCAACGAATAAACTGCTGTATTAAGATGAAAGTCCGAACTATTGTTGTACACGGTGAAGAAGTAGATAGCGATTGACTAATCAGATACTTGTGAGAGGTCAAGAGCGATGTGCTGAACGAAATTAATTGAAACAGTGAATACGCAGACGATAATTATGTTCTGTTTCTTAACGACCGTTTAATAATGGACGACACGTTGTTGAACTCAACAGAAGACCTTTGTGCAAACCTACATCTGTGGTTTCACGGAATGCAAGGGATTATTGTGGCGTCTAATCAGCGATCGTGGTTGATCAGAAAAGAATCGATCCTTCGGAAATGCATAAGTCAGTTTTGCTGGTTTCTAGGTAGCGATTTGCCACGGAACCATGTAAATAGGTAAACAGGGATGGAGGTTTGCTCCATCCGCTCGCAGAGGTGACCAATAAGAAGATTGATTTTACAAGTTTTGAACGTGATTACGATGAACTTAGATAGTACGTCAGGACGAAGACTGAGATAATTATTAAGCCTTGCCTCATTTAAATACGATAAAATATGCCTTGTGCTTTATGTGAATGTGCATACGTTGTTGTAGCCAATATGACTTGACAATGTCTGAAGAAAACATGTAATTTCGCTTTAAGTATATATAGAGTAATAGCTTACAATCAAAACACAATTCTCCAGTCCATCCAGGACGACAGATGCACTGTGGCCGTCCACAGTTATTGAGACAAGTTCCACCGTTGGCACATTCGCGATCGTCACACGGATTGCGCACTGCAGAGTACGACATAAAAAAATTGCACACCCACACATATTAATAATTATGATCATTATCGGACATATCATCAGGGGCATCGTTCATCATCATCGTCATCACCATCATAACCGTCATCATCATCATAGTCATCATCATCAGCAGCATCATCATTATCATAATCATCATCATCATCATCATCATCACCATCATCATCATCATCATTATCATCATCAACATCATCATCATCATCATCATTTTTATTATCATCATCATCAGCAGCAGCAGCAGCATTATCATCAGCATCGCCGTCGTCGTCGTCCTTATCACTATATTGCATTTAATATTTTGACAGTGCCCTACATCTTTTTTATGCCGTTATCGTTATAATTGGAATCTTCATCGTCACTGGGTTAATGGATAAGTTTAAAGATTGCACTTTGGACGATTGATGAAGTCATTAATTTTTATTATTAAAAATGTCGTTTTTATTTTCACCACCAATCTTATCATTGTCAGCCTAATGGAGCTGTTTATGACAGGTAAGACTCGAAGTGAAAAGATTAGACAATAGAAATAGAATCACATCAAGTGAAGTCAGGTTATGTCAAACTAGATGAGATCAGTAAAGATAATCACTCTTCAACCTAAAAGCTTTGCACACAGAGGCCTAGAACTCATGAAACTGGTATGCGGACCTTTCGTCAAGCGGACGATTCGTCACGTCATGGCCTGTTTGTCAAGCGGACGATTCGTCACGTCATGGCCTGTTTGTCAAGCGGACGATTCGTCACATCATGGCCTGTTTGTCAAGCGGACGATTCGTCATGTCATGGCCTGTTTGTCAAGCGGACGATTCGTCACATCATGGCCTGTTCGTCAAGCGGACGATTCGTCACGTCATGGCCTGTTTGTCAAGTGGACGATTCGTCACGTCATGGCCTGTTTGTCAAGCGGACGATTCGTCACCGGACTGTTCGTCAGTTATATAGGAATGCGCTTCATGCGCATGGTGAGCGTAAATGTAGGCCTATATATGGAGTAAGTATGAAGTCAGATGAATTACAAAGTTAATCGTGACAACCAAGAAGTATTTTCTAACAGTTTTACTCTAATTGACGATTATTTAGTTAAGAAGAACACAGAGGATTATAGAATACATAATATCCAAGAATAAAGAGAGCGCAGGCGCACGTGTAGGCTACACCGAAGAGGTTGCTAACCGGAAGAGACAAAATTATGTGCGATGATGCATGTTGTTGTTGTTGTATTCGGGCTAAAAACATCATAAACAGAACTGGGAGTTGATGCTAAGAATTCCTGACAGTTTCTGGGTAGAGCACTATGAGATTCGACACGACTTCGACTTCCCTTACCCCTAATACTGCGTGTGTATGTCTTCAAGTTGCCACACACATATTCATCTCATACAACATCTACTTTATGCACATGCTCTAGCTATATTTTGATGTAGGGCAAGAACATATGGGAGTCATAATCTGAAAAGGTGCCAGGACGGCTCCATCCGGTACGCCTATAAGAGCGTCAACAATTGGAACACCCAGTGAATTGCCAGGTTGGATAACTGCAATGACTTCATGAGGAACATCGAAAACAATGTCATGTCAGAGCTGTTTTCTTTCTTGAGTCTGCATGCAGCAAAACTAGAAATAAAAACAGGAAGACAGATAATCGCATAGCCACTTACAACAAGTTCTCGGCAAAGAGACACAAATCGACTTGCTCCGTGTACCCAGGATGAAGCTGGTACAAGGATTTTCTGCATGTCTCCGATGCCACTAAACATGGTTATCGCAAGGTGATCGTACGCACTGTTGACTAAGACGTGTTTGTGTTGGCCATAGTAGCAGTTCAGCAGCTGAGCATTGATGAAATGCTTCAGATACCTAACAGCCTATGAGATGGCTCGTGCCATCGGTCCAGAAAAGTGCGTAGCCTTGCCCTTCCTACAAGCATTCAGCTGATGTGACACAGTATCGTCCTGTGCTGGCCGCCGCAAAATGACTATCTGGGAGACAATCCGTGCTAGTGGTGAGAAGGTGAATGAGGCGAGGAAGCAACTGTTCGCAGTTCGCACAGAAAGACAGACCTATGGATGGCCTTCCACTAACTCAAGCTGCTCTGGTGGCTCTACGCACAAAGAGAGCTGCCTACCAAGCAGGTCACGTTAGGGCACAGATGTTTATAGCTGCTCCTAAACTATCGTGTCATGGTCAATGGGGTGACTGAAAACGATTGAAGGTGGCTGGAAAGTGAAGTGGACAACACTTCCCGAAGCGTCTCGTGCCTGTCGTGAACTGATGCGGCTGTGAGAAGGTATGTAGGGGATAGTGCAAATGTGTGAAACCTTCTCTACAGTGCACTGGCCTCTGTCTCTGCAGAGGCCTATGCGACCGTGAATGACATGGATGATATACTTATGTGGTCACTACTTTGTTTGGATAAAGGCTCCCAAATGTAGACTTAATATTTCGCGATACACAAATGCGAGAACATCAGTAATATCTTGAAATGCATAATATTATTATTCCACAACTTGTTTTATTGCCAAAATAAAATGGAACACAATCAGAAATTTCAGAAATAATACTGTATGCTGTATACTGTATGTTGTATTGGATTATACTATATTTATACTTGACGCACCATGAGCCGATAACAGCTGATTCTCAAATAAGCAGGAAATTTCTACCATGCCGCACCATTGCCGTCCTTGGCTGCAAATCTTGTGAACAGAAACGTTTGTATTTAATTCCATTGGAATCCCTACCCTAGTACCCTTAACTATGTAGGTTTAGACATCAAGATGACAATTCTATGTGAACTGATAACTGAAATATTGAAATATCCTTTTTAGGTCGGCCATTTTGGAAAATGGCCATTTTGAAAAATGGCTGCCATTGAAGCCGTGACTAACATTTGCAATGGCTCTATTGGAATCCTCACCTCTAACTATGTATGTTTAGACACCAAGAAAACCATTCTAAGTGCACTGGAAGCTGAGCTATTGAAATATCCTTTTTTAGGTCGGCCATTTTGGAAAATGGCCGCCATTGAAGCTCTGGGGAATATTTGCAATGGCTCTGGTAAACTGCCTGTCCATAACTAATTATGTTTAGATTTTAAAAAATGACGATTCTAAGTGTACTGGAAGCTGAGATATCAAATATTTCCGTATTTTGGTCGGCCATTTTGGAAAATGGCCGCCGTTGAAGCTCTGGGAACATTTGTAATGGGTTTTTTGGAATCCTCGCCCCTAACTATGTATGTTTAGTCACCAAGATGACGATTCTAAGAGTACTGGAAGTTGAGATAATTTAAAATCTGTAAATCGGTCGGCCATTTTGAAAAATGGCTGCCATTGGGGCCAGGGGTCAAATCTGCGATGGCCCTATAGCCAAATCTTTTTATTGTGAAATTTTCGTGGTGTGTACCAAATTTCATGCTTGTATCACGAAGTGAACAATTTTTGACCAGGCCGTTCTACTAATAGGAAAGACTTCTTTACGAACAGTCCATGACGATCAGTCCATGACGAACGGAACAGTCCATGACGAACGGAACAGTCCATGACGAACCGTCCATGACGAAAGGAACAGTCCATGACGAACGGAACAGTCCATGACGATCAGTCCATGACGAACGGAACAGTCCATGACGGACAGTCAATGACGAATAGTTCATGACGAACGGAACAGTCCATGACGGACAGTCAATGACGAACAGTCCATGACGAAGGGAACAGTCCATGACGAACGGAACAGTCCATGACGAACAGTCCATGACGGACAGTCCATGACGAACGGAACAGTCCATGACGAACGGAACAGTCCATGACGATCAGTCCATGACGAACAGAACAGTCCATGAACAACGGAACAGTCCATGACGATCAGTCCATGACGAACGGAACAGTCCATGACGGACAGTCAATGACGAAATGAACAGTCCATGACGAACGGAACAGTCCATGACGATCAGTCCATGACGAACGGAACAGTCCATGACGGACAGTCAATGACGAATAGTTCATGACGAACGGAACAGTCCATGACGGACAGTCAATGACGAACAGTCCATGACGAAGGGAACAGTCCATGACGAACAGTAGAGGTCACTGTAGCAAGCTCGGACATTTGACCAATACAGCCTTCACTTTCGTCCAATTTGACCTATACAGCCTTCACTTTCGTCCAATTTGACCTATACGGCCTTTACTTTCGTCCATTTGACCAATACCAGCCTAAAAAATTGAGTGCCCGCGCAGTTTGACCAATGTCAGCCTTACTTTTTCATATTCGGCGTCTGGCGTAAAAAAATTTTCTCTTGTGTATAGAAAATAACTGAAAATGGAATATACAGCTCGGCCTAAAGACAAGAGATCCCAATATAAAATGGACTACTCATCGTATAATCTGAAAGAATTACGACAAATTCCTAAACAGAGAGGACAAAGAGGATACTCGAGTTTGCGAAAAGCGGAACTCATAGCGTTCATATTGCAGGGATATCGACTAGGCGCTCGGGCTCAGGTCGCCAAAGCACCAGCGCATACTCCCGCCACTGTACGAGAATTGCGCGAAATTGCGAAAAAGAGAGGTGTGCGAGGATACTCGAGATTAGCAAAAGCGGAACTTACGGCATTCTTGACTACTACTTGGAAATTTTTGCATCCGGGGAAAAATAAAATAGTTTTTTCGGATTGGCTGACTAGCGAGATTAGTCAGTTACCTCCGCAAATAAAACCGCCCATTCATAGGTTCAAACTTCGAGAGACTGCGACGGCCATCAAAGGGTTTACAAAAAGATACACGATCGATGGCGACAACAGGATCGATGTTGCAACTTTTCTCAAGGCTGTAAGACCGCAGGTAGTTAGGCTGCTAGGAAAAAATCGTGGGGTAAAAGTTCAACTCGATCTCATGTGCGTAATGGAGAGAGTAGATATGAAAACCGGCGAAGTAGTAACGGCCGAGCCTAATTTCAAATCAAAGAGTGATATTATTTTAGAAGCAACCGATGTGAGGGAAATATATACCGACGCAGCGGATAAAATTAAGGAGAGCATGGCAAGTTTTCAGATGCGGGGGAGTAATTGGAGATTCAAAACCGTTTTGAAGTTGGATATCGATACGGTGGTATATAAACCATTGAAAGGAAGTTCTTATATTCCACTTCCAGATTATTTAGCGAATAAAAAGGCTATTATTAATATGAAGAACAAAGATGAAGAATGCTTCAAGTGGTGTGTAACGAGAGCTGTAAACCCCGTTGAAGAACATCCGGAGAGAATTACGAAAGAATTAATTAGACAGTCTGAGGAACTCAATTGGTCTGGTATTGAATTCCCAGTAGCAGCGGATGCTAATGTGATAGGTAAGTTTGAGAAAAATAATAATATTAGTGTTAATGTTTTTGGTTACGAGAAAGATGTGAATCTGTTCCCACTATATATCAAAGCATGAGAACGATAGGTGTGTAGATCTATTACTCATTTCTGATGGAGAAAAGAAGCATTATTGTTGGATCAGGAATTTCAATAGACTGATGGCGGTGAAAACAGAAAATACTAGTACATCAATGTACCATTGTAAAAGATGTCTAATAGGGTTCAGTAGAAAAGAATCGCTTCACAAACATACTGAGTGCAAGAATTTAGGGAAATTTTTTGAGGGTGAGAAGCTGGATCTTTTACTCAGAAAAGGCGTTTACCCGTATGATTACGTAGATGGTGTTGAAAGATTAAACGAAACCGAATTGCCGCCGAAACATGCCTTCTATTCAAAACTAAACGATTCGGGTATTAGTGAAAAAGATTACGAGCCCGCGAAAACGGTATGGGCCAAATTTGAATGCAAAACATTACGCCAATATCACGACTTGTACAATTTATCGGATGTTCTATTATTAGCGGATGTCTTTGAAAACTTTAGAGACGTCTGTATGAAGCACTACAACCTAGATCCCGCGTGGTATTATACTTCGCCTGGACTTGCTTGGGACGCGGCGTTGAAGACGACTGGTGTAGAGTTGGAGTTGTTGAGTGACTACGATATGTTGCTGATGATCAAGCGGCGAATACGAGGAGGCGTCAGCACGATTTCACATCGATACGCGAAGGCGAACAACGAGTACAAGTAGTAATAGAGTTAACAAGCTCCGCCATTTTGAAAGAAGCTAATAAAGCAGATAAAATGGTCAGCTAAAATTCTTAAGTGTTTTGGATAAGATGCGTCTTTTCTATTGGATGTCGTGCACCGAACAGCATAAGCAAAGCCAGACTGGTGGACAACAAAACTCAACACAGCTGGCGTTTAGAAGCTTCTAGGTCAGCAAGGAAATTAAGGTCGTAAGAATACTGCCGAAAAGTCTCTAGCTAATATACTTAGTGCGATGTGCGAATAAACGAATATCTCGATAAAATCGGTGTTGGTTACGAAAACTATGCCACTACCGGTTGAATTGTTATACGCAGCTCCCGTTCCTCCTCCGCCCGCAATTTGCATGTAATTCGCCCCATTTTTATACAGGTAGACGTTACCATGAGCGGTATTAGTGTCACAAAATTCTATGTACGTCGAAACGAAATAGTATCCGGCTTTTCCGGGAGTGACACGAGTCAGTCTCGTACTTATGCCAGCATCGGTTTTGAATCTTACACTATCGAAAGAAACTCTTGTGTGAGTTTGAGCGTTTACGGCTTGACGAGTGAAAGAATGAATGCTAAGCGCGGGACCGATTGAGATAGAATCTACATACTGCTTCGTAGCTGCATCGCTGGCGCTGTTGGGATCGTGTAGACCTGTAATGTAACCATCATGCATAAAGATGGTTGTATGCACATTTATTTGAGATGAAATATTGTATTGCATCGACTTAACCATCTCTAAGATGGTTTCATTATTTAATTTAAAACGAAATCCGTCCGTCGATTCTAATATAATTGGTTGGTTTAATCGACCTTCTATTTTATTCGTTGTATTTCCTAAAAATATATTAAAATATTTATTTCCATCCAAATCCTTACATCCCATCGCCCGCGAAAGATCCCTACCGATGCTGCTTAAGAATAGGTCGCCAGTCATTGTATCACCAGTCTTAGACACCTTCAATGTAACTTGTTCATCAACGTATTTCTTATTCATCAAATGATTATCGTTGGACGGAGAATCGTCGTGATTCGTTATCAAATCAATGGCTTGACCCCAACTTAAGGCCTCGTCCATCCCTGCTATCAAAGTGTTCGTTGTAGGCAAACCTTTAATTTTGTGACCACCCATTTTTAGATTTCCAGTCGCGGGGTTTGTTCCATCCAATCGAAGAAAACTAGCATTTATTTGGCTAAGAGTAACACCACCAGCGATTACTCTTTGTGATGAACCAACATCGGTGTGACCAAATTTATCAACAGGCATTTTATATAATAATAATTTTTAATGCAAGCCATTTATAACTTCTTGAAAATTCATTCCATCACTCACCATCTTCATCACATACAAACACAAATGACCACAAAATACTTCGTTATCGGGTTGTATTCGCTCGCTGTTATATAACACTGGACGGCGTAAATACTTTATCAGTTCCAGAGGGGGAGGAAGGCCGTAACTATCGAAATATATTTTCTCATTACCGCTCTTTAAGAAAGAGCACCAATGCTGACCGGTTCCTTTAGAATCATCTAGATTCAATATCCCACATTCAATCCGTCTAGGTTTATTCGGCAGCTCGTCTCGCACGAAAACGCCTCTAAAATTCGGAATATTCAGCTTCTTCGCGGCATCCAATAATTCAAAATTCGTTAACGGATGATTTGGAAGAACTACGCCTTCGACATCGATGTTTTTCACAGTTGCAGAACTCATTTTATATTTCATCTAAATGTTTTAAAAAGTAATTCGATTTTACTTCCTGCATTACATTATTAAATAGTTTTCAACAAATAGTGTCCATATGCTAAAGTATGAATGCCATCCTCCATTATTACTCGTTTATCGTCGTCGGCGGACAGCGCGACTTTATTAATTTCTTCCGTATAAATATCGTGATGATAAGATCTAATAACATTCATCGTTCGTTGTTGTTCTTTTTTGGTAAATAAGCAGTCTTTATAATCTTCGTGAGTAATAGTTTTCTGGACAACATTCTTCTTAATACCTTTACATTTCTTGTGCTCATCTCCAGCAGCCATCTTATAAGAATACAACTTTGCTCGCAAACCGACAAATTCTTCGATTTGTTTACCCGCTGCCTCGTCCTTGAACATCCCAATAACTTTTTTATTTACTCCAGTCACAATACCAGATGGATGATCTTTCGAGTATTCACTCGTATCGAATCGAGCTTTAATATCCTCTGCGATATCTGAGTAAAAGTCTTCAGTTTTAATTTCGTATGCCAATGAATCTGTATCGGTAAATAGTAATTTAGCTCTATTTCCGTATTTAGTCTTGATGTAGTTATAATTGAAATCATACATTAAAGTTTTGCTCAAGTCTAATATACACATGCCAAGATAGATAGGTTTATTATAGTACAATTTAGTTCTTTTCATGTGAACGGCTATTAGATTTTCATCGAAAATAGTACAACGCTCGTAATTAGGTTTAGCGGCTAATTTAATAGCCTCCTTCTCTTGACACACTAACCTTACATCAACACGATTTTCAATGTTCTCACAAGTTTTACCAAAAACACTGTTATTCATTAATTTGAAAAAGTCTTTCTCAAAGTCATTAGTAGCTTTCGTTCTAAGAGCTGTATTTAAATCGATGTACTTTTTCAACCAATCACTTTCTTCGAATAGTATACCTCTATGCACTTTTGTTATTTTCAAACCTAAGCTCTCGTACAGCTTGAGATTATCGTAGTGTAGCACATACTTCTTTTTATCGTTTAAGTTTGGAATTAACTTTATGACTTTGTCAATCTCAATGCTTTCGGGAGCTAACGGATAATCGTTATGCAAGTCATGTAACTCTTTAGGGTATTCCAAATCAACTTCCAATATGCATGGTATACTTCTCCAATTATTTAAATCATCTTCACTCATCCATTTGAACCCGTGAGTAGGTAACGGTTTGCTCATAGCCCACCCATATAGGTTATTCGCGTCCAGGTAAGTGATAAATGTAGAATTTTCGTTACTATTGTAATCGCTCATATATTTATTATTCGCTTTCCCGTAACGATTTGATATTGTGCTTACTCCTCCTCTCATCCCTTGCCTAATCATCAGAATCATATCGTAATCACTCAATAATTCCAATTTCACGTCTGTTAATTTTAAAGCGGCATCCCAGGCTAAGCCAGGAGATGTATAATACCATGCAGGGTCAAGCGTATAGTTCTTCATACACACATCTCTAAAGTTTTCGAAAACATCGGCAAGTAGCAGGACATCCGAAACGTTGTATAAATCGTGATATTCTCGGAAAGTTTTACATCCAAATTCTTCCCATACTGTTTTTGCATGCTCATAGTCTTCATCGCTAATATTCGAGTCATTTAGCTTAGAATAGAAAGCGGATTTTGGTGGTAGTTCGGTTTCATTAAAGGTAGTAAATGAATCGACGTAGTCATAAGGATATATGCCTTTTCTTAGCAAAAGATCGAGCTTCTTTCCTGTATATCGTTTACCAATATTTTTACACTGGTCTTTGCTTAGGTTCCTCGATAAAGCATCAAGACTCGAAGCCATAAATTTAAAACTGTCGATAAAACGCAGTTCTCGTCGTACTAGTATTTCTTTTCCATCTTTTACAAACTTATCAACTACGACATCTCTGCTAAAAGATATATACTTTTCCTCGTTATTAGGTATGCAGTTAATTTTCTCTCCTCTCAGTTTCTTAATGAACAGATGACAATCGTACCCGGAAAGATTATGAAACACTACGGGAAAGAACTTTGGACATTTATAGTTTATATTACAACTGTTATGAGCAGCCCCTCTAAATTTACCGCTAAGATGGCAGTGATCTCTCACTCGGTCTTCGCCCAACGTTCCTTCGCAGATATGGCATATAGTAGCTCCATCGAAACACTTCTTATCCTCTTCGGTAAATATCATCTTCTTGGGAAATTTAAACTGATTATATATTCGTTTTATATTCTCTTCGAGTTTATCTACAAATATTTGACCAACATCATCATCTTCGCTTTCAGCTGTAAACGTCACGGGATCTTGTGAATATACGCTATCATCGAAGCATTTTATGTAGTAACAAAAGGAGCTGGGAGTATGCTTTTGATATTTATTAGTGTACGACAACTCTGGATTTGGTTGGCAAGTGGCTATTGGCTTCACAAAAGACTCGAAATCAGCGTAGACAATAAACGGAACCCTCATAGAATTGTTATAATTTTTAAAACTTAACATAGTTCCTGGCTTTGGCATTTCTATTTTTTGTGCGTTATGTTGTGAGCAGTACTCATTATGTCTGTTAAGCGCTTCTGTCGTTGTGTAACCACTCATACATCTTTTACAATAGTGCATCGAATTAGTCCCCAATGTCATCAATCTGTTAAAATTCTTTATCCAACAATAATGTTTCCTTTCTCCATCAGATATAAGTAGTAGATCAATACTACTTTCACACTTAGACAGATAAAGCGGGTATACTTCTTTTTCATAACCAAATACATTAACACTAATATTATTATTTCTCTCGAATTTACCTATCATATTAGCATCAGCAGCAACTGGAAACTCAATACCACTCCAATTAAGTTTCTTCGATTGGTCCTTTAAATCTTTAGTAATTCTCTCCGGATGGCTATCCGTCGGATTCAAAGCTCTGGTAATACACCATTTGAAGCATTCTTCGTCTTCGTTTTTCATATTTATAATAGCCTTTTTATTAGCTAAAAAGTTGGGAAGCGGAATGTAAGAACTACCTCTTAAGGGTGTATATTTTACTGTATTGATATCTAATTTTACAACAGCTTTAAATCTCCAATTACTTCCTTGCATCTGAAAACTAGCAATAGACTCCATGATTTTATCCTTCTTTCTGCTGTATATTTCGTTCACGTCGGTTGCTTCTAAAATAACTTCTGTCTTAGAAACGAATGGATAATCCTCAGAATTTACTTCTCCAGATTTCATATCTACTCGTTCCATAGTACAAGTAAGAATTAAATTAGTCTTTGTCTGACGATTACTGGACAATAGATTAACTACCTGCGGTCTGGCTAAATCAAGAAACGACGAGGCATCCATTCCATTAATTCCAGCCATTGTATATTGCTTGGTGAATCCTTTAATAGCTGACGCCGTTTCTAGAATTTTATTTTTATCAAATATCCTGGAAACAGTTGACTTCAACGACTCAAGTTTTTCATTAACTGCTCGTTCAGGCACGTAACTAAGTAACCAATCCGCAAAATCATTAATCTTGGATCTAACCTTATTTTTGTATGTTCTCGTAGGCACTACTAGTTTGTACTTTCTCGGCGTAAGCGTAGGAACCTTAATGTCAGGTACCGATGAGTCGAGCAAGTGTTCAACATGGTTCATGTTTCTTAAACTACTTTTCTTTAAATCCATTTTATCTTACCACGCAAAAATATTAATACTCTCGCACACTTTAATATCTCTCATACACTTTAGTTTCATATCATTATCTCTCATACACTTTAATTTCGTATCTATCTTTCCAGACATTTCCGTTATGATAAGCTATTATGCCAGCACTCTGACCATACGCCTTAGCGGCTTTATACATAGATGGATACGCGGTAACAACGCCAGTCTCTCGATCTATAATATCTACTCTTCTCGGTTGCTTCCTGATACTACTCAACGTGTCATGTCGAAATGGCATAGCCGTGTAGTCTGTCGGAAGAATATTCTTTTCAATCAATACAGCTATAAGTTGAGGTTTGCTGAGATGTGAAGTGCCAGTAACATTGTTCTGATTGGCCAACATTCTAAGCTCTGGTAGCTTCATAATATATAACTATTCTTTAATTCAATTTTCCATACACTACACTCATTTTCTGCCCATCCGATTGGAACTGCAGCAACCTATCTGAAATTACGACAGCATACGCTTCGGTGTCGGCTGGCACTGCTGCATTGAAAAGAGCCTTAATCTGTATATCAACGACAGATGATTTCAAACGCTCAGATTGTTTGCTTACATCGAACACGAACAACGGATATAATTCTTTATAATTTATAGGTGATATATTGCTTTGCGTAATCAACCGATCCATACCATAAAATTTTTGACTAAAGGAGGACGCGTCTCTATACGCTCTGGAGAATTGTTGATTAGGAAACGACAGGTTATGATCGACAGCTGGATATCTTTCTTGATTCATCATCACATAAATGTTCTTGATATCGCAGTGATCAAAGAGCGATGGATTACTTTCCTGATCACCGCTACGACCCGTCTGAAATCCTACGATAATATATCTAGGCTTCTCGGGTGACGTTTTAACGCTTAATCTCCAACTGAAACTTGTCGACTGAGGAACTGTTATTGTGTCGCATTGACGAGCTCTATACGCAACTGGCAACGTTAATTTTGATTCAATCGTCTTATACAACTGCATTCGTTCCATATCGGAAGGAATAACGTGTGGAATAAACCATGAAATTTTGTTTATAGCAACTTTTCCAGCAGCTGCAGCGTTATCGCGGAATATGGCATCATCATCAGCTTTACGAACTAAAGTCAGCGTCTGTTTAAAGCCGTAAATAATCTTGTCGTAATCATCACAAAATCCGAAAATATGCTTCAACGGAACAATAAAACTGAACATTCCCTTAGTGTTTGGCTTACGAATGAGAAAGATTTGTCTAGTGGAAAAGCCGACGTTGTCAGCAATAACAGCAGTCGCTCCAGTGTCTTTATACCACAGCTGATTTAAGCCTTGAGTCAACTGAAAATCGTTTGGATACGTAAGTAAACCGAGCATCGTTGTAGCTTGACCCGGATGAAATAGCGTTTCAATTTCTTGATTAGATAACTGATAGGATATTTGACTGAATAGGTACATAAGCCCATTATTCGTAAGAGCGACTGCATCGGCATTAACGTATGCGGTGTCATCAGCTTTAATTAGTCTTCCTTCGAATTGCAGATACGACTCTGCTGGGTGACTGTATAAGTCTTGTAATTCAATATTTATTCTTATTTCCCCAGAACTGTTAAGATTAGTTCTCGCTACAGGTTCGTACTCATGCCATTCGTATCGCTCGATACCTTCATCGATCAATGGTTGCTCTGTGAATCTTAGAATATCGGATTGCATTTTATATACGTATATTTTTAAATAAGAAAATACAGTTAAGCAAAATAAATTTAAACTGCCATTTTCAAACCACCTCCGTTTAAGCGTTTTACTAGATCTTGAATTCTAATAGCTCCTCCCGTCGATCCGAGTAATCTAGCTAGAATGACTTTAGTTTCCTGAGTTATAGGCTGCTGAGCTGTGGTTGGTGGGAGTATCTTATTGAGTAATCGTTTTCCAACATCGATCGCCTTATCCTTAGCAACACCCCCAATCTCTTTGACAGCTGTGCTCGCAATTTGTTTGGCTGCATTCGATGTCACTAGTCTCTTGAGAAATCCTGCAATGGAATCGAATATTCCTGCTCCACCGACAACGTGTACTTTTTTATAACTTCTTTTCGCAACGACCAGCATTTCTATATCATTAATTTTTAATTAGATCATCAATTTTTAAATTAGATCATGATTAACTTTTTATATTCATCTTTGGTTATCACTCCTTGTCTCAGTAACTCGTCCGTCATACCTACAATTTCATTTCTTACACCTGTATTTCCCGCTTTGTAGCTATACATTCGTAACTCGAGTTGTTTTACTAATTCATTTGGATCCGAAGGAATGGTAATTATTCCGCTTCCTGTTTTACCTCTTAACTTCATGTAATCGTCCCATATGGGTTTTATTATCTTTGCATATTTTACACTTCTAGACGATTTAGGTTTGTTTGGTTTATTTGGCTGACTCATGGCATTCGTTTTAATTAGAATCTCGGCGTATTCTTCGAGATCACGATTATCATAAATTGAACTGTTTGGACTAGCTAACGTTAACAATTCCCATAATCCTGGAGTTCCTTGATAAGTTGTGGTTCCAACTGTAATATCATTTCCTTGGATTGAGGCTTCGCTGTCACCGATGTAGAATTTTCCATCTCTTGATCTTAATCCGAATGTTGTATCCACAAGTCTTTTATCAGAAGCATATTTTTTAAGGTATTCAACTGCAATATTTCCTAATTCTAACCTTCTAATGTCTTCTACTGGGTCATCGTCATCGTACGCCTCTATAGACGGATACTGAGGAAATTGAATAGTTTTCAACGAATCTGGAAGTGATTTTAGAGCAAGTGATGTTGCTGCAGAATTATCTTTTATTGTCGACAGCAAAGCGTTTTGTTCTTTTGAAATTGCCGATTGAGAGTCGACTATTGGTTTGTAGATTTTCGTTAATTCTCGTTGAAGTCCAAGATCATCTATTCTCTCTGAGAGAAAGTTTTGTTTAAAATTTTTTTTCGTTTTTAAAAACTCTTCGATAATAAAATCTCTTTTTGCAGGATCGCTAATTTTCAGTAGTGACATTTTTTATTATAATGTTTAAAACGTAACGTAAAACGTAGACATAAAACATAACGTAAAACGACACGTTATGCATCATAGTAATTAACATAACAAATTGAGTCTTTTTCATTTATAGTAACTGGTGAATCTGAGTTGTTTTGAATTGTAATTATTATATCCTCTGCGTCTTCAACAACGGTACCATCTTGAAGGCTAAGTCTGAGTTGTTTCAACTTCTGTCTGAGAGAGACTAGACACATTCCTCTGGTCATTCGGACTCCAAGGCCTACTTCTACTGTAATATTTGTCTTTGGTTCAATCGTTATCGCTTGCTGAGCACAAATCTCATATCTGTCGCCTGCTCGTTGTCTTGCAGGAGCATGAGTGACCACTTTAGGCATCCAAATTATCGTACTCACACGAGGCTTCCGTTTGGTGATAAATTTGTGTATTGGGTGACCGTATCCAGACATTTATATAAGAGATTGTTTAAAGTAACATTCCAAGAATAGGAATATTTTTAAATGGGGAATTTGGTCCAAGTATAAGACCTTCACCGCTGACATATCCTGCTCCTCTTTTCATAAACAGACCGGATCCTGTTATCGAACTACCCTTTTTCCACGGTGATAGAATAAGACCTTCCCCAGCAGGCCTTATCTTACAGCATATTCCTCCTTTTTTAACGTAGAGCACGCCAGATCCACTTATCGAAGATCCACTTATCGGATGTGAGATCGAAGATCCACTTATTTTATCGACAATTTTGGAACCAGCTGCAGAACCCAATCCTGTTAAGGCTCCTGTGGCTAAACTCGGAAGAACACTAGACAGAAGAAACTTTCCGGCTGTTGCTAAGAACGGTAGAATAGCGCCAATAAATCCGCCTTCGACTCTCGCATTGTCTTCTAATTGCTTTTTACCCATTTTAATTGTCACACCAGTTCCATTCTGATACGCTTTAGTTAACTTGTTAATTTGCCTCTGGTTTAGAGCTAATATATGCTCACCAGTTATATCTTCATGAGAAAGTCTTATACTCACCCCAGTTCCGACTTGAACAGCTCGCTTAATCTTCTCTTTTTGCCCTTCAGAAATATTAACTTTGACCTTCGCGTAAGCGCTCATTTTATATTAAATATAAACTTTAAATTAAACCTCTCTTATATGAAATCGTATCGATAATTCCTCACCTCTTAAATTAATTAGTTTTCCATTTTGGTCTATTAGTTTTGTTTCCATCGATGAAATAGAGTATAGCGTTATTGGAAGATATACGAGATTGTGAGGAGATTCGATTATCTTATAGCCAGGCCCGACCGATGGAAAGAAAGAATAAATTATGTTCTCCGTAGTTCCGTTGGCATACGATGATCCTATTATATCACTGGTAACACGTAAACTATTCACGCTGTTTATATCGACTATGTGCTCGGATTCGTTATATCCTTCGGAGTATACACGACGCTGAAATCCTAGAACGGTGCTAATTGAATTTTCTACTGTAAAATCAACTTTATAGTTCTCATCAATTTCCAAAACAGCCTTCAAAGTATTGTTATTTGGCTGCAACTTTATACATTGTCCATGACCTTCTTCTTTTAGAATTCTTTGTATGTATTCATTTAAGTCTTCGATTTCATAGCAACCAGTTGGAATGTCTAATTCTTCCCATGTTACACCGTTATCTGGCGAATATACGAATTTATTATTTGTTTCGTCTATATTAGGAAAACTGTAGTAAGTTTCAAGATTAACAAGGGCCATTTCATACTTTTTAGTTTTGTCCAATTCGATTAGTGGATTAAATTTCGTTCGAATTCGTGTGCTCCTTTCGTTCAATAAAATGCAAAATGATTCCTTAGCCTCTGTGTTATGTGCAATCGTTTCAGTATTAGAAAAAATCTTTTCCAGAAGGCCTTCCATTTTAAATAGTTATTTTTAAATCTAGAATATAAAATCTTAAACTTTGTTATCATTTTATTATTGATTTTATTTAATATAAAAAGTATCTAAACCAGATCTGTACTTACCATTATTTGTTTTACTAGTCAGGTCTATAACTACAAAACCATGCGTTTCATCCCAAGCAGTTTTGCATAGTTTTCTAAATTCTTCTATAGTCATATCATCTACGCCTATATGATCGCTGTAGATATGATTAATATTTTTGAGGTCTTGAGGGAACAAACATATAAAGTTGGCATTTTCTCTGATAGTTTGTCTAGGCAGTTTGAAATAATTTTGTGCTAGGTAAAAGCAGTCTACATTACTATGCCTACCTCTTATATAATACGATTCACATTTATTCTGCTTCTCTAATTGTAAGTCATCAAATATCATGAGATTCTTTTTATCTCGACTTAAGTCTCGTGGATCTGGAACATCTTCCGAAGTTTCAAAGAATTTACAGTCTATATCAGATTTCTTATCCATGTTTTTAGACATCTCCTCAACAACGGACGATGGAGATACATTTAATTTCATTATCTCATCTCGGTTATCAAAAAGTCTTATAATTGCTTCCTTTGGCAATTTCTCTTCGAATGCTTTCTTAAGTATCTTATATTCCGGTTGAAAAAGCGATTTGCCAAAGATTTGCAAGTTATCGTAATTTAACCAACCAGGTCTCAGTAATAGATTAAGTAGTAAAGTTGTTTTACCGCATTGAGACTTACCTACGATCAAACCTCTGATACTTCTTGGTAAGAGAGGACTGTTGAAGCGTTTAGATGAATCTTCATTCCAGGATAGGTCTTGGACTTCCATTTTAATTATATTATATTAAAATGGAGTATTGTGTTAAGTGTAAACGAAAAACTGAGTGTAGAGATATTCAACGAGTTGTCAGTAAGAATGGCAGACCTATGCTTAGATGTGTATGTGTTGAGTGTGGTGCTAGAAAAACTCAGTTTACTAAAATGTCCACTACAGTACAAGGAGGTGATTTGGTTTCAGCTCTCAATTCTGCTACTTCTAATATTAAACTTCCATGGGCAAAGTACCCGGGCGAAATGCATCTTCCAGGACATTCTTTCACGGGTCCAGGAACTCGATTGGATTTGCGATTGAATAGTGATGGGACGCCAAAAGACTGGAGTAAACCAGTAGATAGGGTTGATGCAGCAGCCTACCGTCACGACCTAGCTTATGCTAAACATACTGATACAGCAGGGAGAAACGTCGCTGACAGAGCTATGATAGATGAATTAAATAATATACCTAATCCTTCGTTCCGCGAACGAATTGAAAGATCTATAGTTAAACCAATATTATCGACGAAGACCCATTTTGGAATGGGGTTGAAAAAAAAGCTCTGAGATGGACAGACGAACTTGCTGACGAATTGCATAAACCTATAGTCAGGAAGTTTAGGAAGCGAGTTGTTTATGTTCAGGGAGTGGACAAAGTTTGGGCGGCAGACTTGATTGACATGCAGGCTTATGCTAAATTTAATTCTGGTGTGAAATATTTGTTAAGCGTCATTGATATATTCTCCAAGTATGCATTTATTCAGCCGTTAAAAGATAAGCGCGGAGAATCTGTGGCAGATGCTTTCGTTAAAATATTTAATACGAGCAAAAGAAGGGGTGAAAAACTTTGGGTCGATAAGGGAACAGAATTCTATAATAAACAGGTAAAATCATTAGGTATGCAGTTGTACTCAACTGAGAATGAAGAGAAATCTTGTATCGTAGAAAGATTTAATAGAACAGTGAAAGAGAAAATGTTCAAATATTTTACAGCGAATTCAACTCAGAGATACATCGATGTTTTAGATAATATGGTTAGTTTATACAACAACACAAGACATTCTTCCATTAAAATGACTCCTGTTAAAGCGAGTGTCAAAGCAAACGAATGGGTTGTGTGGATGAATCTATATGGAGACGCTGTACCTGAAACTGTTAAACCTAAATTTTCGGTAGGAGATAAAGTAAGAATTTCTAAGAAGAAAAAGACATTCGAGAAAGGCTACACGCAGAATTGGACACAGGAAGTTTTTACTATAACACACATTCAGTACACAGACCCTATAACCTATAAAATCTCTGACTATCATGGAGAAGAAATACAAGGGACATTTTATGAAGCTGAGTTACAACTGACAACGCAAGATACATTTAAAATAGAGAAGATTATTAGGAAAAGTGGTAATCGGTCTTTGGTTAAATGGTTAGGCTATGATAATTCATTCAATTCATGGGTTAACAATGAAGACTTGATATCATTGTGATTTTAACTGATTTACTATTAGCAAACTGATTTACTACTACAGCTCTTGTGCAATCATTACTTCTCTATGAACACGCTTTATTAACAAGTTAAACTGTACATTCGCAGCCTGTTCTAAGAAGAAAAAGACATTCGAGAAAACAAAATTCTTGACTTTTTGGAACGGATGACTAAAAAAAAAAAAAAACCTAAAAAAAAAAAAAAAAAAAACCAAAAAAAAAAAAAAAAAAAAAAAAAATTTTTAAAAATAATTTAAAAAAAAAAAAAAAGGAAATTTAAATAAAAGAAATTTAAATAAAAAAAGTAAAAAAATTTTAATTCAAAAAAACTTTTAAAAAAAATTAAATTAAAAAAGTCTTTTTAGAATTGTTAAAACAGCTCTCGTGTACTCAAATACTTTTTCTATGAATAAGAGCACGCTGTCCTGCAGTTTGCAACAGTATCATCGGTCAACATACAAGCATGCGTTCCGTGCTAAATGAATGCGTCTGCGAACCGCGTGTGACCTACTTACGGTATCATCCGTGATACCAGAATCAGGTCACGAAAGACGCATGCGTTCCGTGCTAAATGAATGCGCCCGCTGAACTGCGTCGTTGCAATCGATTGCAAAGGTAGGCCTAATCGATTTCGTCTTGGTGATGATAATATTATAATCGTCTCCACCGTCGCTGCAAGTCCTACAAATTTGCAATTAGGCCTACCATGGTTCTAATGATTCTGTTCTAGACAACAACCATTTCTACTAATTTTAATACGTTAGGCTATGTGAAGACAAGTATCCAATTAGGTTAAGGATCATCCTGCATCATCGAATCTCTTCTTTGTTCTTCTTCGACTTCCATTAAAGAAATGTCAAAATATTCGTCTTGGGCTTCCGATAAACAACTGAAAAAAGTGTTAATGCCTTCATTGGCCAGCACACTCTTGTCGGTGACATCCGTGAAGTAATCTGCATCATTGTCATAACAAAAATCTGGATCTACGTTCAGAGTCATTTCATTTTCTAGTACTTGCATTTTTACAGGCATGAGGTTAAATGGTTTGTTTTGTGCACAGACGTCGACGTGAGATTTTAATTTTATGCCAAGGTCATCGTCGTTGTTGATAAGGTCTTTGATTCTGTTGTGGTGCTTCGTAATTTGTGAAAAAGATAGACCACAACATATTAGACCGGGATAGCTTTGGATCAGTGTTGCAAATAGACAATAGCGGTGAATTGTTATATAGGGCAAGCCGAATTCTTGAGGAAACCATTCTTTAAGAGGGATGTCAGTTGGCATGTACTCACGTGCATACAGATAACACATTCCTCTGTGGTAGGCTATGATAAGAAGCAGATTCGATGCTGTTTCGTCTCTGTCTAACAGTTGTTTATGAATTAATTTGATAGATGCTAGATCAGTCGGCTTTAAGTTATAAGTTTGGTCTAGAAAATTCAGATCGAAATTCCACTCCAGGTCTGTATGCCGTCTTTCGTATTCCGCGATTCCTTTCCGTATCTGGGGAACAATCTTTTCTTTGAAAATCTTTGAACTGTAGTAATCTGACTGTCGTCCGGGTGGACTTGGAGATTCAACGGACTGAATGCTAGATGGAGTCTGCTTACTACCACAAGGAATCGGTTGATTGTCAGCAGACGGTTGATTGTCAGCAGATGGAATCGGTTGATTGTCAGCAGACGGTTGATTGTCAGCAGATGGAATCGGTTGATTGTCAGCAGACGGTTGATTGTCAGCAGATGGAATCGTTGGTTGATCGATGTCACGAGGTCTTTTAATCTGGCGTTTTGTTTTCGTGGGTTTATCGAGAAAGGTGGCTATTTTCCCTAATTGTTCCGTTAATTTCTTTTTTTCATCAACTGTGAAAGAACTATTAAGTGCTCTATTTATTTCTTTTTTAGAGAATGCTCCGATTTTTATTAACAGATCAGCCATTCTATAAGCTTACAGCACAAGTAGGCCTACATGTAGCTAACAGACAAAGACTCAACCAGAAAGACTACTAAACTTCGAAATATTATTAGCTGATTTTTAACGAAGCCATTTCTGATGTAACACGCACAAGAACAGAACGTTGATAGCCAGCTGACGTCTCAAAATTACTTGCAACAGACAACTGTTTTGTTACTGCCATGACAACAAGACTGCAACACAGGGTTGTCAGATTTCTGATTCTCGAGATCATGCAAAAAAAAGTCGCCCAAAATCGCGAGGCAATTCAAAAGTAGCCCGAATATCGCGAAGTGGTAAGGTTGACAGTCGATTGCTTCTTTAAAAAGTAGCCTAACTCTTCTTGCCAACCCTGTTACAGCCTTTGTTTACAAATCACCATGGAGACTACGACGCAGATTCAGCGGTCAATATAACCGACCGCGATGTTTGCAGTAATTATCGACTATGCGCTGTCGCGTGGAACTCGGAGTCAATACAGTATTCTCCCGTGCTGTTTGCAGTAAATATTGACTGCTGCCACGGTCCACGCGGGTCGATACATTCTCTCCGCCACGATCATTGCAGCATTGGTAAATATTAACCGACGAAGGCTGTTGTCCACTTTGGCTTTGCTTATGCTGTTCGGTGCACGACATCCAATAGAAAAGACGCATCTTATCCAAAACACTTAAGAATTTTAGCTGACCATTTTATCTGCTTTATTAGCTTCTTTCAAAATGGCGGAGCTTGTTAACTCTATTACTACTAGTACATGGGAGAAGCTTTCAACCCCACCCAGCATTCAGTATTCATTCCATACTTGGACGCGAACAACTTGTACGGATGGGCGATGAGCAGACCGTTACCAACTCATGGGTTTGAATGGATGAACGATGACGAATTGAATGATTGGAGAAACATTACCGAACGAGATGGAGTGGGGTGTGTGTTAGAAGTCGACTTAGAATATCCGAAGGAATTGCACGACCTGCATAATGATTATATTCTCTAGCTCCGGAGAGTGTAAAACCCGCGGGATCGAATGTCGCAAAACTAATTCCAAACTTGAACGATAAAAAGAAGTACGTCATTCATTACGGAAATTTAAAATTGTACGAAAGGCTCGGATTGAAAATCGTAAAAATACATCGGGGAATAAAATTCGTGGAAAGTGCCTGGCTGAAAAAGTATATCGATCTGAATACCAACCTGAGAACGAAAGCTACGAACGATTTTGAGAAAGACTTTTTCAAACTGATGAACAATAGCGTTTTCGGTAAAACAATGGAAGCTATCGAGAATCGAGTTGACATACGATTGGTGAGTGATGAGAAGGAAGCTATCAAGCTAGTCTCGAAAACTAATTACGACAGACGAACTATTTTCGACGAAAACCTCATCGCCGTTCACATGAAAAAGACCAAGTTGTTTTACAACAAGCCGATATATCTAGGAATGTGTATATTAGACATCAGTAAGACGCTCATGTATGATTTTCATTATAATTACATCATGGCCAAGTACGGAGATAGGGCCAAGCTATTATTCACCGATACCGATTCTTTGGCGTATGAAATTAAAACGGAAGACTTCTACAAAGATATTTTCCCCGACGTCCAAAGTATGTTCGATACTTCAGACTATCCGAGAGATCACCCGTCAGGTATAGAATCCGGCGTTAATAAAAAAGTGGTTGGTATGTTCAAAGACGAAGCCGCGGGAAAACAAATCGAAGAATTTGTCGGGCTGCGGTCCAAGTTGTACTCTTACAAGATGGCGGGTGAAGACTACAAGAAATGTAAAGGTGTGAAAAAGAACGTCGTCAAGAAATCAATCACTCACGCAGATTACAAAGACTGCGTGTTTACGAAAAGACAACAGTCGAGAGCGATGAACGTCATTCGATCCTATCGCCATGAAATTTACACCGAAGAAGTAAATAAAATAGCTCTCTCAGCAAACGACGACAAAAGAGTAATAATGGACGACGGGATCCATATCCTAGCCTATGGGCACTACACGCTGAAAACTAAACAAAATAAAGAATAATTTACACTAATATAAAATGGATGCGGTAAAAGTGTGTACCAAATGCAAAATAGAAAAAAGCTTGGACGAATTTCACAAAGATAATACAAAAAAGAACGGAAGCTATCCGAGCTGCAAACTTTGTAAAAATGCCAAAGTAAAGGAGCTTGCGCACAAATACGCAAGACAGGAAAATAGGGAGACAAAAGATACAAAAGTTTGCAGTCGGTGTAAGGTAAGTCAGAACATATCGGGATACGTCAACAATCGATTTCAAAAAGATGGAAAGGCGAATGAATGCAAAAATTGTAGGCGAAAATATTATCTCGCCTGCGTAGAAGCTCGAAAGCTCATTAGTTTGTAAAACATCTAGATGAAATATTAAAATGAGCTATACAACTGTGAAAAATATAAATGTCGAAGGCGTAGTCCTCGCAAATCATCCGTTGACGAATTTTGAACTACTAGATGCCGCGAAAAAGCTCAATATCCCTAATTTCCGGGGAGTATTTCTCAGAGACGAGCTGCCGAAAAAACCTAGACGGACTGAATGTGGGATATTGAATCTAGACGATTCTAATGGAACCGGCTCGCACTGGGTCGCTTTTTCAAAGAACGGCAAGGATAAAATATATTTCGACAGCTATGGCCTGTCCCCTCCTACAGAACTGGTAAAGTATTTACAGAGTCCCGTGTACTACAATAGCGAGCGCGTGCAGCCCGACAACGAAGTGTTTTGCGGTCATTTATGCCTGCACGTCCTGAAAAAAACATGTAAAGATGGGGTGACTTTTCAAGAAGTTATAAATAGCCTGCATTAAAAATTATTATATGTAAAAAATGCCTGTTGATAAATTTGGACATACAGATTCAGGATCTATGCAAAGAGTAATTGCTGGGGGAGTTACTGAAAGTCAAGTAAATAGTACCTTTCTAAGGCTAGATGGAGCAAACCCAGCGACCGGCGATCTAAATATGAGTGGCCATACTATTAGAGGTCTACCTACAACGAATACAACGAATACAGCGAATACTCTGGAAGCGGGAATAGATGAGGCTATGAGTCGGGGACAAGTAATAAATTTAATGCAGAATCACGTCGACGTCCCGACCGACAATAATCATTTGACGAATAAGAAATACGTCAATGAACAACTTACTTCGAAAGTGGCGACGGTTGTAGGACCCGCGGTTAGCGCTTACAGTTCAACTCAACAGGCTATAATCGCTAGAACTCACACTGCAGTTACTTTTGACGTAATAAGATGTGGTACCGCAAGACACGGTATTGAACGGGGCATCGGAACGACTTCTTTCTTCCCCAGTAAAGCTGGGTACTATATCGTTTCGGTGTACATAGAATTTTGTAACAATAGTAATACCGCGTATGGCACCGTCCACCTGTACAAAAATGGAGCGTCGTACATGCAAATTGCGGGCGGAGGGAGCACGAAAGGTTCACACAACCATTCAATCGGTAGTAACATAGTTTTTCTAGACGATTTCGATTACCTCAACATACACGCTTTTTCATCCATCGCTACGAACATTTTGTGTAGGGACTTTTCAGCGACATTCTTACGACCCTAATTAATAAAAATTATTATTTTCAAAATGCCTGTTGATAAATTTGGACATACAGATTCTGGATCTACGCAAAGAGTAATTGCTGGAGGTGTTACTCTGTCTCAAGTAAACAGTACTTTTCTAAGGTTAGATGGAGCAAATCCGGCGACTGGGAATCTAAATATGAATGGCAGCTGCATCAAAGGCCTGCCAATAACGAATAATCCGGATGCGGGAATGGATGAAGCGCTAAGTTGGGGACAAGCTATAGATTTGATTACGAATCACGCGGGCATTCCGTCAAACGATAATCATTTGACGAAAAAAAATACGTAGACGAGCGAATTGCTTCGATAGCGCCTAGCTCCACTGCCGAGGCTGCATTTGGCCCGACGTTTAGTGTTTACGCCCTCTCGGCTCAAGCCATCCCCGCTAACACAGTAACGCAAGTATCATTTGGAACTGTAAAATTCGATCCGGATAATTGTCTAGTCAATTCGAACCGTTTCCTTCCTCGGAAAGCCGGCTGTTACATGGTTACGACGTGTTTGGAAAAACGCGACAGTAGTGGTAAATATAACGAAAGTATTGGCTTGTACAAAAGTGGGGGAGTGGACACGCTGATTGTCGGCGGCGGGGGTAAGGCTGGGTCGAAAAAATATGTATCGAGCACTAGCCTAGTTCGATTAACTAATACCGATTATCTCGAGATATTTATTATTTCGCCTAATCCGGTAAATATTTTAGTTCGCGATTTTTCAGCGGCATACTTACGACCTTAGAATTCAAAACCGATTCAAGTTTTGAATTTGAGTACTACACTTCATCGACCATTCTATCATGAACTTCAATATACCACGCTCATTTTCTGGCCGTCCGATTGAAACCTCAGTAACTTGTCTGAAATCACCATTGCGTACGCTTCCGTATTAGCAGGCGGCGCCGTATTAAACGTGCCTTTGATCTGGATATCGACCACCGATGACTTGAGACGCTCGGATTGCTTGCTCACGTCAAACACCATAATCGGAAACAAATCTTTGAAGTCCGAGGGTGTGATATTGCATTGCGTCGTTAGTTCGTCCATTCCATAGTATTTTTCACTGAACGCGGGTGCTGCTCGGTACACCCGCGAGAATTGTTGATTCGGAAATGATAGATTATAGTCGACAACTGGATATCGGTCCTGGTTCATCATCACGAACATGTTCTTCAGATCGCAATGATTGAAAACGGATGGATTGTGTTCTTGATCGCCGCTTTTGTCGGTTTGAAAACCCAAGATGATATACCTAGGCTTCTCAGGTAATGTCTTGACGCTAAGTCTCCAGCTAAAATTAGTCGACTGTGCGACGGAGGTGGTATCGCATTGACGAGCTCTGTACGCAACTGGCAACGACGCTTTCGATTCGATCGTTTTGTACAATTGCATCTTCTCCATATCCGCGGGAATAACGTGCGGCATGAACCACGAGATTTTATCTACTCTCACTTTCCCTGCACCCGCGGCAGCGAGTCTAAAAATTGCGTCATCATCGGCTTTACGAACCAGAGTTAGCGTATGTTTCACACCAAAAACAACCTTGTCGTAATCATCGCAAAATCCGAAAATATGCTTCAATGGAACAACAAAGCTAAAAGTACCTTTGGCATTTGGTTTTTGAATTATATACGACTGTCTCACGGCGAAACCTTGATTATTCACGATAGCAGCCGTCGCCCCGCTGTCCTTGTACCACAACTGATTCAAACCTTGAGCTAGTTGAAAATCATTTGGGTATTTGAGTAATCCCAGCATCGTCGTTGCTTGACCTGGGTAAAATAACGATTCAATTTCCTGATTCGACAGGGAATACGAAATTTGACTGAAAAGATGCATGAGCCCATTATTCGTAAGGGTTGCTTCATCGGCATTAACGTAGAAGGTGTTGTCCGCCTTCGTCAATCTACCCTCGAACAACAGGTCAGATTCTGCTGGATGACAAAATAGATCTTGAAGTTCGATGTTTATTCTAATCTCGCCGGAGGTGTTTAGATTCGCCCCCGATATCGGCTCATACTCGTACCATTCGTAGCGTTCGACGCTTTCATCGCTCAATGGTTGTTCGGTAAATCTCAGAATATCAGATGATTGCATTTTTACTACTACGCGATAATATATTTTTTACGCGACCTTCATTCCGGCGCCGTTTAGCGAGCGTACTAAATCTTGTATCGATATGACGCCGTTCTTATTCAGACCATCCCCCATCATCAGATTATTAATATTCGAGGTCAACCCGACGCTGCCTACGCTACTCAGCCGATCTAAAATTTGTCTAGTTTCTGGCGTAATTTTCTTGGCGGTGGGAGTAGGAGCAGGAGTAAACAGTTTGGCCACTGCTTTGTCCACTAATCGGTTGCCGGCGTCGATTGCGGTTGTTTTCCCAACATCGATGGCCTTTTTCCCAATTTCTTTCGCCACGTCTTTACTCGCGTTGAGAGCGGTCGTTGCTAATTGTTTGGCGGCGTTCGACGTAACTAGTCGTTTGAAAAATCCCGAAATTGTATCGAATATTCCCGATCCTCCGATAACGTATTGTTTTCTATACCTCCTTCTATTAATGACCTGCATTTTACAATGTCATCATTATATTTTTGTACGCATCTTTACTCAGCACTTCCTGCCTCAATAACGCGTCGCACATCGCCACGATCTCGTTTCTCACGCCGGTATTGCCTGCTTTGAAGCTTTGAATTCGTAGTTCTAGCTGTTTCGCTAATACATTTGGATCTTCGGAAATAACGATTACACCGACGCCTTTGCCTACCGCATTACGAGCTCTTTTTTCCCATATCGGTTTGATAATTTCCCGATATTTGACGCTCGAAGATGCTTTGGGTTTGTTAGGATTTTTTGGCTGTCTGATAGCATCTGTCGCGAGTAGAATCTCGGCGTAATCGTCTCTATCATTATTATCGTATATCGACGCGTTCGGCTGTTTCATCGTCAACAACTCCCAAAGTCCCGATGTTCCGCTATAGGCCTACGTCTTATTTCCAACCGTCACATCGTCTCCTTGAATAAAAATCGGAGTGTCGCCGATGTAGAATTGTCCATTTTTTGATCGTATTCCGAACGTCGTGTCTACGATTTTTCTATCGGAGGCGTATTGATGAAGGTACTTGGTTGCCACATCTCCTAATTCTAAAGTTCTAATATCCTCGGTTGGGTCGTCGCTATACGCTTCTATCGAGGGATACTGAGGAAATTGAATCTTCAACGAAGTGGGTAGCGTCTGTAGCGCGTTTGATGTAGCTATCGAGTTTTCTTTGATGGCGGATAGTAGGACATTCTGGTCTTTAGAAATTGCGGATTGCGACTCGACGATAGGCTTGTACAGCTTGGTTAATTCTTGTTGTAGCCCCGAATCCCCCAATCTCTCCGATAAAAAGTTTTGTTGAATATTCTTCTTGGATTTCAGAAACTCTTCGACTATGAAATTTCTTTTCGCCGGGTCATCTATCTTTAGAAACGACATTTTTAATAAAAAATTAATGTTTTTCGACGTGTTTTTTGACATGTTTTCCGGCATGTTTTTCGACATGTTTTCCGACGTGTTTTTCGACATGTTTTTCGACATGTGTAAAAACACAAGTTAGACGTATTTTCAGACATAGCGACATAGGTCTACATAGGTCTACATAGGCCTACAAAACTCTACAGGTCTACATGATTTCATACATGTTCGCGTTAGTCGTCTTTCGAGCAGATTCGGTATTTTTCTCAAACATGCTTTGAAAGGACTGCCTGACCTCTTCTCTCCCCCGATCGATGAGTGATTGTTTCGTTTCCTCGTCCATCGCGTCTATCACAACTTTCGACTTACTTTTAATTTCTTCTTTCATGCTATTGAATTTTTCAATCTCGCTTAGAATCAGAGAATATTCCTCGTCTGAAATGTGATCATCCACGAGAGCTTTTGAAATATGGTCGCTGATCGTGTTGAGCTTCGCATCAGCTAGCGTTTTGATCTTTTCATGCTTCTCCGCCTTCAGAGCGAGCTTTTTACAGATTCGGCTGCCAATTATACTCAATAGCCCCGCACCTAGCGCTGTCCCTTCCATAGCAATAGCGATGGGGGCTGCAATTATGGTGGACAATACACCGATTCCCGAAATTCCGAGCCCCATCGTGACCACCATGAGGAAGTTGTCTACTACGCCGATTACGCTCACACTTCTATGGTACTTTTTACTCAACGTTGCTCTTTTGTCTCGTTCTTGCTCGATCTCCTTTTTGATTTCGCTAATCTTCTGAAGTCGATACGTTTGTGCGGACCCTGCGGCTATTTGTATTTCACCTTCTGGCGCAGAGGGTGTTATATTTGTTAGGTTTGGATAGAGTTTGATGCCTTCGTATTCCATTCGTTTATTTTTTAGCAATATATATTTTTTTACCGTTGATAATTTACACAGCATAGTGAATCTCCTTCGTTTATAGTTACTGCCGAATCGGAGTTGTTTTGAATGGAAACTATGATATCATCAACCACATCTTCCGAAATCACTCCGTCTAGTAGGCTGCAGCGTCGTTCCTTGATACTCTGTCTGAGGGAAACGAGGCAAAGACCCGCCGCCATTTCTACACCGAGTCCAAGCCTTAGCGTATTTGCCGCCTTTGGTTGTATCGTAATATCATTTTGCGCAAAAATCTCCCATCGCAGACCTCCTAGTTGTCTTACTGGAGTGCGAGTAACACCGCTCGTAATCTTCCAAAAGACTGAAACGGGCTGCGTTCTAACCTCTACCGGTCTAGTTGGTTTAGTTCCAAATTTGTGTATTGGCCTCGACATTTTATAATAGAATAATTTATAATATCATGCCGAGAATCGGAATGTTTCGAAACGGAGAATTAGGGCCCAACAAAAATCCTTCGCCTACACTCGCATACCCCGACCCTGTTTTCAAGTACAACCCGGATGCCGTTATTGAGCTACCTTTTTGCCACGGGGACAAGTACAAACCAGAACCGGCTGGTCTTATTTTGCACGCTATGTCACCTCTCTTGACATACATTACACCCGAACCGCTGATTTTATCCACAATCTTAGTAGTTGCCGAGGAGCCTAGACCGCTCAATGCCCCCATCGTCAAACTTGGCAGCACATTAGACAGAAGGAACCGTCCCGCTGTCGCTAGAAACGGAAGTATAGCGCCTATGAAACCACCTTCGACTTTCTTGTTGTTCTCCAATTGCGTTTTACTCATTTTAATAGTCATGCCAGTTCCTTTTTGATACGCCGCTGCCATTTTATTGATTTGCGCCTGGGTGAGAGCCAAAACGTGTTCACCATTAAAATCATCGTGTGATAGTTTGATACCCACGCCGGTTCCCGCTTGAAGTGCTCTTTTAATTTTGTCTTGTTGCGCTTCTGGAATATTAACGTTTACTTTCAGGTAACGATTCATTTTATTAATAAATTACAAAAAACTTTCAAACTTCTCTGATGTGAAATCGAATCGCCAATTCTTCACCTCGAAGATTTAGTAGGTTCCCGTGTTGGTCTGTGAGCCTCGTTTCCATCGTCGAAATTGTAGATTGCAAAATCGGGAGATATATTAAATTATGCGGCACTTCGATAATTTTGTAACCCGGGCCTACGTTTGGGAAAAAAGAATATATCACGTTTTCCGATGTTCCGTTAGTGTACGAAGACCCGATAATGTCGCTGGTCACTCTTAGGCTGCTTACACTCATTATATTTACCAAGTACTCCGATTCGTTGTATCCAGCCGAATAGATCCATTTGTCAAACCCTAGAACCTTTCCGATCGAATTCTTTGACGTAAAGTCAACCATATAACCTGCTGCTATATTTACCACAGACCTCAGCGTATTGGTGTTTGGTGCTATTGAGATACAGTATTCTCCATTTACTCCGTCGTAATGCCCATTCCCCTTCATGACTCTCTGTATATATTCGTTGATATCCGTTATTTCATAGCAACCCTCTGGAACTTGAATGTTTACCCAATCCGTGTCGGAATTCGGCGAATACCTGAAGACGTTGTTTGTCGCGTCGATATTTGGAAAAGAATAGTACGTCTCGAGAGCAACTAAGGCCATTTCATATTTCTTATTCTTCTCCAGTTCAAGTAGTGGATTAAACTTCGTTCTGATTCGCGTGCTCTTTTCGCTTAGAAAAATGGAAAATGATGTTTTTGGTTCCGTGTTGCAGGCCGTCTTTTCCGTGTTTTCTGATATCTGTTTGAGAAGCGATGATTCCATTTTTACTATACAATACAATTTTACAATTTTTACAAGGGCGGATCCTCGATTATATAAAATTCGTCGAGTCCGCATCGGTATTTGCCATTGCGCTTGTCGCTGGTCAGGTCTAAAACCACGAATCCATGAGGTTGTTCCCATACTGTTTTGCATAGTTTTCTAAATTCATCTTTCGACATGTCTGTACTCACATGATCATTGTAAATATGATTACAATTTTTCAGGTCTTGTTTGAACAGGCAAATAAAGTTCGCATTTTCTCTGATTGTTTGGCGCGGTAATTTGAAATAATTCTGGGCGAGGTAAAAACAATCTACATTACTATGCCTCCCCCGATTATAATACGTTTCGCATTTGTTTTGTTTTTCTAATTGTAGATCATCAAAAATCATCAGGTTCTTCTTTTCAGCGCTCAAATCTCTTGGGTCTGGCACATGTTCAGCGCTCTCAAAGAACTTGGCAATTATATCAGATTTAGCGTCTATGTTTTTTGCTATTTCCTCCATAACGAGGTCTGGCGGCGCATTTAGGCCCACGATTTCATCTCGCTGCTCAAACAACCAAACGATCGCTTCTTTCGGCAATTTTTCTTCGTATGCTTTTTTAATAATGCGATATTCCGGTTGAAACAGAGAAGTACCGAATACCTGCAAGTTATTATAATCCAACCAGTCCGGCCTGAGTAAAAGATTGAGAAGAAGCGTTGTTTTTCCACACGCCGATTTCCCAACTATCAAACCACGTATGCTTTTGGGTAACAACGGATTATTGAATCTTTTCGAGAGCGCTGTGCCCCAACTCATATCTCTAATCTCCATTTTTAAAAATATATATTATTAAAAAACGAAATGTATTGCGTAAAGTGTAAAAAACAGACCGAAACGACAGATGTACAGAACGTCGTGTCTAATAATGGGAGATCGATGCGTAGGGGTGTTTGCGTCGTATGCGGAAAAACAAAAACTCAATTCGTGAAGGCGCCCGCTGTTGCGCAAGGTGGGGATCTAGTTAGTTCGCTGAACGCTGCCACTAGCAACATTAAATTACCTTGGGCTAAATTTCCGGGCGAATTACATTTGCCAGGCCATCAGTTTACTGGTCCCGGTACTAGACTAGATCTGCGTCTGAATCCCAACGAAACCCCCAAAGATTGGAGCAAACCTATAAACAGGGTAGATAGTGCGGCATACGTTCATGACCTAGCATACAATCAACACACTGATACGGCTTCTAGGAATGTTGCCGATAGAGCAATGATAAACCAATTGAATAATATACCTAATCCAAGTCTGCGGGAACGCGTAGAGAGGGCGATAGTAAAACCTATTTTATCTGCTAAAACGAGTCTTGGGCTAGGTTTAAAAAAAGCCTAGAATTACCGCGGGACCTGAAATGGACTAATCAATTAGCGAATGAATTACACAAACCAGTAGTGAGAAATTTTAGGACGAGGCGGGTCCGTGTTGGCGGGAATGATCAGATTTGGGCGGCGGATCTAATCGATATGCAAGCCTTCGCTAGAGATAATGATGGTGTGAAATATCTATTGACCGTCATAGATGTGTTTTCGAAATACGGGTGGATCGTTCCATTACATGACAAGAGTGGGAAGTCTACAGCTGATGGGTTCGTGAAGATACTCAGAGGTGGTCGACAGCCGGTCAAAGTTTGGTGCGACAAAGGAAAAGAATTTTATAATAAAAATGTAAAGAATTTGGTTGAGTTGTACTCTACCGAGAACGAGGGCAAAAGTTGTATCGTAGAAAGATGGGTGCGTACGATGAAAGATAAAATGTTCAAGTACTTTACAGCTAATTCAACGAGAAGATATATCGATGTATTAGGCGAAATGGTTAGTAATTATAATGAAACGAGACATTCTTCCATTAAAATGACTCCCGCGAAGGCTAGTATGAAAGTGAACGAAAAGACCGTATTTATGAATTTATACGGCGATGAGATTTCGGAGCCTATTATACCAAAGTTTTCAATCGGCGATCGAGTCAGAATAACTAGGAAGAAAAATATTTTTGAAAAGGGTTATACGAGTAGATGGGTGGAGGAGGTTTTTGTAGTATCTCAGGTTCAATATACAGATCCACCAACTTACAAGATTACTGATTCTAATTCTGAGGAAATACAAGGCTCATTCTATGAACAGGAGCTACAGAAAACGACTCAAGAAATATTTCGAATAGAAAAAGTGATTAGGAAACGCGGGAAGAAATCACTCGTGAAATGGTTGGGCTACCCAGACTCGTTTAATTCTTGGATCGAAAATGAAGACTTGTTGACATTGTGAGACGATTATGTAAAAGATGTCGTGTTTGGAGAAAAAAAAATAATATTCGATTGATCCAAAGACGATTATAAACCAACGGTGTAAAATCGTTTGCGATATTGTAATCCCATATCTACGTCGTAGTCCACTCACGCCCTTGCATCACACGGGGATGAGCTGCCATTGCATTGACAATTAACGACGATGATCTCATTGTCGATCAAACTAACATCACACGGGGGTGAGTTGCCAGTGCGTTGACGACGAACGACGGTAATCGTGGATGGTCGTTGTTGACGATCCGGCCGTGGATACTTGCATGGGCATTCATCGTCGTAGCATTCGCGGTTGTGGGCGTCAATTACAACAATCAACTCCGACCTCCGCAGTCTTGTATTATTTCCAACCAAGCCGAGCTGCCTGGCGATTTTTCGTAATTCAGTTTTAGTTTTCTCCGGGTAGACCATTTTATATTGGAATATCTTGTCTTTAAACCGAGTTGGATATTCCATGAATACGAAAAAGTAAGCACAGTATTGGTCAAACTGCGCAGGCACTCAATTTTTTAGGCTGGTATTGGTCAAATGGGCGAAAGTGAAGGCCGTATTGGTCAAATTGGACGAAAGTGAAGGCCGTATTGGTCGAATGTCCCAGACTGCTACAGTGACCTCTACTACGAACGGAACAGTCCATGACGAACAGTCCATGACGGACAGTCCATGACGAACGGAACAGTCCATGACGAACGGAACAGTCCATGACGATCAGTCCATGACGAACAGAACAGTCCATGAACAACGGAACAGTCCATGACGATCAGTCCATGACGAACGGAACAGTCCATGACGGACAGTCAATGACGAACAGTCCATGACGAACGGAACCGTCCATGACGAATCGTCCTTTGACGAAACGTCCATGATTCCATGAAACTGAAGTGCAATGAACGTAAAGACGAATTTCCTCGAGTATCAAACGACTTTGTCTTCGGGTTATTGAGTGATAACGTCGGGCGCGGTGGTGTAGTGGGTATGGTCGTTGCCTTGCAGCCGAAGGGTTGCAGGTTCAAATCCACCTCAAGTCGCCGCGTATAAGGATCTTGGGCAAGTCCTTCACTCGCAATTGCTCAGCGCTTTGGCGTGAAACTTCTATGCAGTGCCCGCTCTGCAGTCGGGAGCGCCTCTGAGCAGTAGGCTACTAGGCTTGAAGAAGCACTATAACAAGTGCACATACAAACCAATAAATGCGCAGTGTAGTAATGTACTTTGAATGTGACTTACGAATGTCACATCTGGCTCCAGTCCATTCTAGTGGACATTCGCACTCGTAGAAGTTGATGTTGGTAAGACAAGTTCCGCCATTCAGACATGGCAAACTGGCGCAGTTGTTTATTACTGAAAGAATAATAATTATTCAAAGCTAGCGCAACCGTTACCCATGACATTTGTTCTCATACATTCATTTAACACTCATACGCCATTCGATGGTCATCGGCCAATACACGATTTTATGCTGATTACTTTCAGTTTGAACTCGATAATAGTATCGAGATTCCGAACAACCTTCTCTTATGATTCCTCAACGAACCGGATATGTCATATCCAGTGGTGTAGTGGGGCGGGAACGCGGGGGAACGCCGTTCCCCCACTTTTTTCCAGGGAGGGAACGCGATCCCTCACTATTTTGCAGCATTTCTGCTGAAATAAATGAACAAAGAAGACTTCAAGACTTGCAGTTTCAACTGCTTACTTATTGGAGCCTTTTTGGATGCAAGATATGTAAAAAAAAGTGGATCTGTCTATCCACACTGTATTTTAGCATTAAGCCTGTACTATCTGTACAGGTATGGAAACTGTTTGAATACTTGAATACAATATGTTACAAATAATAAATTCATAGGTATAAATTTACATAATTACATTTATTATTTTTATTTTATTTTTTTTACATTCAGCAGTTTCAAAAATAGCAGAGCTCACACTATGCAAAATTTTTGCAAGATTGCACTTTTTGCTACAGTTGCTACTTCAATTTCCAGGCGTTCCCCCACTTCATTTTTTAGGACTACACCACTGGTCATATCTCACACATCAGAACGTGAATTCGAACCAAAAAAGGCAATGACAGACTGTCTGTTTACGCTTAAGACAACACAGTTACTCTTAGGAATTATATTTATAACACTAGCACTGGAGAGGATACATCGTAACTATCGCCAGAGCTCCAAGAGCTGACGGCACCAGGTGACCAGATGAACACTAGCAAAACAACTGCTACCAGCATCACCACCATCACCACCGCCATCATCACCACCATGCACGGCGAACTCTGTTAACTATCAAACTGAAAAATATATTTTACAATAGCGTACCAACACCCAGCCTCATTCGGCCTAAAGTAGGAAAAACCAGACCAAGAAGACACAGAGATAACCTACGATGTATAAGTTACCGGTCAATCATGGACCCGGCCCCCGAAGCTCAAAATAAATCTCTCACTCTGGGTTCAAAAGAATTATTAGCTAAATGTTATCCCTGTGTATTGATCAATGATCATTACAAATTCCCTTCAAAAATCTTTCGCATTTGAACGTTTTAGAGAGATGACTTCAGATGTCACTCGACAAAATTCTGACTTGATAAGAAAAAAGTCAAACTGACCGTATTCGCAGTGGTCGCCTGTGTATCCAGGCGGACATTGACAGACGTAGCCATTAATGATTGGCAGACAGGTTCCTTCACTCAAACAAGGATCACTTTCGCAGTAGTTGATAACTATGAGCAGAAACAACAAATATTAATTGCTTCTTACAATTGCAACAAGGTGCGTCCAGGTCACAGCGACTATTGACCAATATACGTAAATATGAATTTTCTTGCATGTGAAATGTAATATAAAAATTTATACTTTTGTTCAAACTGTTAGGAAATAACCTTTTTAGCCCACCATGGAAATTGAATGATGCCTTCTCCATTACAACTTTCGAACTATTGAAGTTACCGGTATCATGTTTCATTTGATCAGATTAGCAAATCAGACGCGCAAATATCACATTATGCATGGAGTAAAATAATTAGATTAAACTATTATCGATTAGTCTAATCAGGAATCTGTGGACGTGAAAATGTCCGGTGGAAAATAACATGTGTTGCGCTGCTAAAGAGTTCTTGAGAGCAATTTACCAGCTGAGCAGTTCTGTCCGGTGTATCCAGGCGCACAGATGCATTCGTATCCACCGTTAGGTTGCTGGATGCAGGTGGCTCCGAATAGACAAGGGTTGCTGATGTCACAGATGTTTGGATCTGAAATTAACCAGAATCGGCTTAATAATATTGCTACCGTCATAGATTCGATAAAACTGTGTCAGTTATATCCAAACAAAAAGCATATAAAAATATCGATGAAAGAGAAGAGTTGACGTAATGGAAGGATTTTCTAGTCACCAGAGGGTTTAATAAAAATGATGCATTCATCGAAATGTTCAGGAGCACATTTACAAAAGCGAAGTCTTTTATATGGAACAGTGAGTTATATGTTTATAACTGAATCATTGCATGACTTCAATGCCCCCGTTAAGGGGGCATTGAACAGTTCAGATCACCACGTAGCAGCAGTCTTTCACCAGCTTCGATGTGGACGATATACAGGGTGCGCCAAAAAAGACCCCCTCCCTAGGTTTTTTGCCAATATCGTGGCCAAAAGTAAAAATATCGAAATAAAATTTTACAGTCTTATAGACAATTCATATTTACACATGATAGCCATATTTCTTAAAAATATTTCAAGCAAAACAAAAGTTATATCACTTTTAGGGAGGTCACTCACCATTTTTTGACGTTTCAAAAACGAAACGCAATGTTTTAGGTTTTTTTTCTACACATGATGGCCAAATTTCATCAAAATATTTCAAACAGAACAAAAGTTATACCACGTTCAGTGAGGGCCCACCGTTTTTTTGGCGATTCAGAAGGGTAACACACAAAAAATAGCACAAAACACAATTTTATTAAGTCTCACCTCAAATATTTGTTATCAAATAGCCTTGATAATGTAAGATGATCATTATTACTACTATTTTAAAAAGAAACAGGGTACCAGTTTAGCTGCACGTCACTGAGAAGTCACTTAGCAAGATGACAATCAAATTGATAATTAAGGAATCTGTCAGATTAATCAACAGGTCCATCATGAACTTTGCAAAGAGACTCAAAAGAAGTTTTGACACTGGTGGTGGGCACATTGAACACAAGTTGTGAAGCACTATCAAGTTCATTTGACAACAGTTTGTTGAGATGAGACTTAATAAAATTATGTTTTTGTTACTTTTTGTTGCGTTTCGTTTTGGAATCGTCAAAAAACGAGGGGTGGCCTCACTAAAAGTGATATAACTTTTGTTCTGCTTGAAATATTTTGATGAAATCTGGCCATCATGTGTAAATATGAATTGTCTTTTAGCCTGTAAAATTTCATTTTTAAATTCTTACTTCTGGCCAAGATATGGGCAAAAAACCTTAGGGGTTACTTTTTTACGGCCCACCCTGTAGTAGACAACTTATAGAAAATCTAGAATGTAAAGCATAAAATTCTTGACCGACCATCAGTTCAAATAAATAATCAATTCAATCAGATTACACGTATGCAAATTTTCAACATTTATAATTTATAATTTCATAGATATTTCCAAGGAAACCTTCTAATAATTCACTGGACAACAAATTTTCATGAAAGTTTTGCCTCTGACATGAAATTTGCAATTTCTTACAGATTTTATGGTGCTGAACACGAATATGACAATGAAATTTCAAAATTGGCTCCAGTTTCTCTGAAATCTTCAAGAGTTTCTATTAATAGAACAATGCGTAGCCTACATATGACATTTTTACCAGTTAAATTTGCTTCTACTTCCCACAGTCTCTTGTACAACTGCTCAGGATTAGCCTATCTCCGGCGAATGTCCAAGTAGACCTATTTATGAGCACTTGTTATACCGCTCCTTCAGGAATCTACTCCGAGGCGCTCCCGATCTGCGCGGACACTGAATCGGAGTTTTATGAAGCGCACGAGCAACTGCGAGTGAAGGATTTGTTCAGAGTCCCTATGCGGCGACTTGAGGTGGATTGAAACCTAAAACCTTGCTACTCCAAGGCACTGAATAAACCCCCACAGCACAGCGCCCAACATAGTAGGTGTATAGTCAGCCAACATATACTGATATTGTTTTCCATGAATGCAATATCTTCTTGAAAACGTTCACCGTCCTCATCACTATATCCATGCTGCAGTTGACGGAAAAATCCAAGTGGGAACGAAGAAGTGGATCTTTCAGGATAGGCTACATAGCAGCCAACTTTGCGATACATAGAGTCATAGACAACATTACTAAACCAAATCCTTGTAGTTTTCTGCCCTGACAATACAGAAGAAATTAGTTAACACCAGATGAAATGCGTCCGAAGCTTGTTCCTCGTCACCCTGAGGCTGGTTGTCGAATAGCTGACCAATCTGATAAAAAAAATGCCCTCTTTAATTTTTGCTCTGGCAAAGAATTCGTCATACAAGTACCCGAAAGCTTATCCAGTCCGGTACACGAATTATATGATGTTCTTCATCACACTGAGTTTGGTGTTTAGCGACGATAGCAGGATTTTTGGGGTTTCAACCATTGCTAGGTGTTGCACTTAGCCTATTTCTCTCCGGCACTCAGAGATTTCCTCCCATGCCAGATTTTCCTAACTTAGTGCAAAGTCCTTTCTCGACTGTCCTATTCAGTGTATTCACATAGAAAACCGCAGTGTTCAGTATATCCAAGCTGCAGACTCGTCGAGAGAGCCAGTACAGCTTCAAGTCACAACAGAGATGCCATCCAGACCTACTGCATTGAACAGCATTCAACAAGTGTTTAGGTTGTCATAGGTTTCTTCACTAGGACAGCATGGCCGAACGGAATGAATGTTGGTTTCCATTATGCTGCAACACTGCTTTGAGACTCAATTTCGTGGAGTCTATGAGTAGTCGCCATTCTTGATGGTAATGTTTGATTCCGTGGACATTCATCAGACAATCTACATCGGAGCAGAAGACAAGGTCATCCTCCTTGGTGAAATTTTCCTCAAACTGCCCATGACGAGTGCGAAACGATGTTACTCGGGCATTTTCCAGGAGAAGATTCCATTCTTTCAAGCCTTGGTCCAAGTAACTCCGCCTTGGCCCTGGATAGGTCCAGGTCGTGAACAAGATAGTTCAGTTCACCTTGAGTCAGAAAGTGTGGCGCAGATGATACACAGTGGCAGATCTATTGAATCATCCCCTATTTTTCTAAATTCTTTGAGAAAATTATGTATGAACGCATTAATAAGTTTCTTGCAAAGAACGAAATTATATTTTCATCCCAACACGGTTTTCAAGCTGGGCATTCTCCATCTATGTCTTTGTTAAGTATGCAAGATAGAATTTCTGCTGCCATTGAACGAAATGAGTACTCACTAGGTGTTTTTTTCGACTTGGCCAAGGCCTTCGATACGGTCGACCATGAGATTTTATTAACCAAATTGGAAAGATATGGTGTACGAGGCAATCAACTTCTGTGGTTTAAAAGTTATTTGGAAAGTCGTTCGCAATGTGTCTATTGCAATGGCTCCTTCTCTGCGTTAAAAGCAATTAAATATGGAGTACCACAAGGTTCTAACTTGGGCCCCCTACTATTTCTAATTTATATAAATGACCTCCCTAATGTTTCTTCTAAATTATATTTCATATTGTTTGCAGATGATACGAATGTCTTCTATTCTCATAGTTCTCTGGAAACCCTCTTTGATATAGTAAATACAGAGCTGACACTAGCAGCAGATTGGTTTTGTGCCAATAAACTTACACTTAATCTTACTAAAACAAACTATATCTTATTTAGGTCTCATAGGAAAACCTGTCCCTCCCAACTTCCTATACTATGTATTAATGGATCCAATCTCTCTAGGGTAGAGTCCACAAAATTTCTGGGAGTCTATGTGGATCAACATTTAACATGGATAGATCATATAAAATGTATTTCCTCAAAAATTGCTAAAAATACTGGGATAATAGCACGTACTGCATACCTACTACCTTCCTCTATCCGTGTAAAACTATATTATTCGCTTGTGTATCCATACTTAGCATACTGTAATCTAATATGGGCATCTAACTACACTACTAGACTGCATAGACTGATAATACTCCAAAAAAGGGTCATTCGAAAAGTGGCTGGTACTACATATTTATCGCATACCAACCCCTTATTTTGTGATTATAACATATTAAAATTTGAGCAGATTCAACTCTATCAATCAGGAGAATTTATGTATCGCTTTGACCACGGTTTGCTCCCTCCTGTTTTCAAGGGATTCTTTAATCTTGCTTCTCAGATCCATTCTCATTCAACAAGAAACTCGTCAAATTACAGATGCATCTTTGCTCGCACAAATACCCGTCTTTTCTGTATTAGAGCCACTGGTCCTTCAATCTGGAATAAAATCCCTCAAGAAGTTAGGCAATCTCCATCACTATCATTGTTTAAGAAAAAGTTTCGCTCTCACCTTGTCAATAATGGCAACATTGTGTTATGATGTAACAATGTGTTGGTCCATGTAAGCCACACACACGCACACACGCACGCACACACACGCGCACACACACATGTCTTGCACTTGTTGACTCTAACTTTTTTTCTTCTTTTTATGTAGTTAAGAGTTTACATTGTCTGGTTTAGTTAAGATACCAGAAGTAGTTGTAATCATTCACTTCTTGTTAGTAGCAATTGTCGGCCGTTTCATCTTTTCGTTTCACATGTACGTAGGTGTCCCTATCAGCGGGGTCAGTGATCCCTTCAGGGCCCATCCTTGTGGCCATTCTAATTTGAAAATGTGATTTGTAACTGCATAATTGTAAAAGATTGTTTGGTTACAAAATAAAATGATTTGATTTGATTTGATTTGATTTGATGTTGAAGGTTGCGGAGAAAACCTTAAGTCGCTTCCCTCATCATCATCTGAATCAGTGACAAAACAAATTCTTTCGGTAGATCCGAAACGGGAAGTGCTTCACCATACTGAGCCAGTCGCATTGCAGATGGTATATTTGGGTACACTATTGAACACTTTTCTCTCCTTGCCATGCATTCAGAAGCAGGTGGAACCATGCATAAGTATACCGTATTGAGTTATTTGCGTGATTGCTTGGAACAGCAAAAGGGAATCGGCCATTTTATCGTCTTTCAACTACTTTGGAAAATTTCTTGCACACGGGTAAGCATGACAGGCTAATATTGCAATATGATACATTATTGTGTTTCAATCATGTAGTTTGAAATGCAGTGGTGAGAAAAATAATGGTTGCTCACATAAATTATGTAGGCCTACTCAATGCGTAACGGTACTGAGACATTTATTTATTTATTTATTTATTTACTGAGAATTTGATATAGCGCTCCTTCAATGTTATTACTCAGGAGCGCTCCCAGTCCAACCCCGGTCGAATAAGACAGTCTTGAGAAGAGAAAGAAATGAAGTAGAAGTAGAAAGGCTAATAGGTATTTGACGAAGGATAACAGGGAGCTCATTCCAGGTCGCAGGACCAGCCACGGAGAAAGCACGGCGCTGCCTGATTGCAGTCCGTGAGCGTGGAACAATAAGTTCCGCTTGTGCAGCTGAGCGGAGAGAGCAGCGGCGTTGAGCATGCGTGGTCGAGCAACAGAGCTCCTGCAAGTATAAAGGAGCCAAACCCTCAAAGCAGCGCCGGACCAATACGGAAATGTGTACGTAACCATCTCTGTTTTCCCTAAACTAGAGCCAATCGACAAATTGTTGAACTTTATAAGTAGCGCTATTAGTATAACGACTATGTTTACTCTAGAAGTTGTATAGGCCTAGTCTATGTTCTTGTTCCTTGCTTACTTGACTTGTTTTCCGGACTGATGAAGCCAAAATGGCTAGTTTGTGTTTCTGAGATATTCAATATTAATCCTATTAAATCTCTTATACGTGAAGGTGATCAGCTTCGTTTCTTAACAGGTTATGGGCCCAGTGCACACAATGATCACAAACAGTTATAGAGTTTAGGATGCGATACTTTAATAAGGAAAATCCGGTCAACTACGCGGTATAGCGTGACATGTGACTGTTCTCTTCATCGTGACAGAATTGCAAGAAACAGTTGTTTATTTCTTTTCTCCGAAAGAATAAAAATGACGGATAAAGGTAAAATCGCAAAGTTGAATAATCAGAACTATCAAACATGGAAGTTTAAAGTTGAACTCCTGTTAATTAAAGAGGATTTGTGGGACACTGTCATTAAAGAAACTCCTAATCCTATTACGGAAACGTGGCAAAGTAAAGATGGAAAAGCACGAGCCACGATAGGGTTGTTAGTTGAAGATAATCAACTTCATCTAGTAAGAAAGCAAACTACGGCAAAAGGTTCATGGGAAGAACTGAAAAAGTATCACCAAAAGGCAACACTGTCCAGTAAAGTAAATTTATTAAGGAAACTGTGTGCATTAAAGTTAACAGAGCATGGCGATATGCAAAACCATCTTGCAGAAATGGAGAATTTAATCGACCAGCTAACATCGTTGGGAGAAACGTTGGCAGAGCATTTAACAGTCGCTTTCTTCCTCAGTAGTCTTCCAGAAAGTTATGGGACACTGATTACAGCATTAGAAAGCAGACCTGAAGATGATTTGACTGTGGAATTAGTCAAAGGAAAATTGCTTGAAGAGTCTGCAAGAAGGACAAGTAATTTCGCAACACATAAAGGACAAGAATTAAAGGCTTTAAAGGCAACAAAACCAGAAACACATCCTAAAGAATCTCGCACATGTTTTTTCTGTAATAAACCTAACCATTTAAAAAGTGATTGCAGAAAGTACATCCAGTGGAAGGAAAGAAACACAGACCATGTGGCAAAAACATTGAGAGAAAATTTTACTGAAGAAAAACCTTCAGAAAAAAGTAGCACATACATGTCTTAAAGCATACGAAAAAGACATCAGTTGGACCTCTACTGCGCAGGTCAGCGGCCATGTGGTCGTTTACCGACCTCTCTGTCATTTCGACGGACTATTTCATCAAAACGCAGAATTTTCACAGTTGTTTCAGCCAGTTTGGAGTTTTCTGCTTCTAGACTCGCGTACTGGATTTTTCGTTGGATTTCTCAAGGATTTTGCGCTGGTTAGAGGGTTTTTGTTGTAAGTCGCGTTGGCCACGTTAGTGCATCAGCGACCATCCCTATGATGCACAGACAGCACAGCCAGGTCGCACCATACGCCATGCGTGTACGCCGCTGCAAGCCGGTGTTTACATCGCCGGAGGTCGGCTCACGCGGGTCAGCGCATGGACTGACCTCGACTGCAGCTGTCAACGGCGGCGCTTCCAACTACCGACCGACAAGCGACGAATGCCTTCTACTACGCGCATCCGTGCTGGAGCTTCAACGATTAACCGGACGGGAGTCATCTACCACCTACCAGAGACTCTGATCAACCACGCCATCTACCAGCTCTACGGGAATCTGATGGTCAACTCTACGTGTTTGCGAGGGCTTGCCACCGGTGACTCTTTCAGCTAACTGTGTTTTGTTTTGCAACTTGTTGTTATTTTTTGCTCGCTAGGACTGTTAACTTAACATCATTTCGGCTAGTTAGTGCAGAGAGCGCCTCTGAGTAGAGTCGTCACTGACTCTGTGAGCGGCGCTATAAAAATGTTCAATTACAATTACAATTACAATTGTATTTGGCACGTTGATTCAGGTGCAACAACACACATGTGTAGTAACAGAAATTTCTTCTTGAACATTAACAGACAGTATAAAAGTGAAGTTTTTCTCGCTGATGGTCGGAAGATTCAAACTGCAGGAAGTGGTGATGTAATGATTAATTTCATAAAGGAAAACGGAGAGATACATGTTGCAAAATTGTGTGAAGTCTTGTACGTACCACAATTGAAAGGAAATTTGCTATCAGTAAAGAAACTTGTCAATAAAGGTTGTGAAGTGGTTTTCAAAGAAAACAAATGCATCATAATAAAGGATGGAGAAACAATAGCAATTGCAGATGACAAAAATGATTTATTTGAAGTGAGAATCTCTGAACAAACAAATAAAGTAAAAGAAACCCATATTGCACAGGTTGCACAAAGTTGCACAGGTTGCATACACATTTGGCACAACAGAATGGGACACAGAGATTCAAAAGCTATTCAAAACATGGTGAATCAGACTAAAGTATCAGGGATCGTCATCAAGCCGTGTAAATTCTCAGGTGTTTGTGAATGTTGTATTGAAGCAAAGATGACAAGAAAGTCTATTTCAAAGAAGTCAGATTCCAAGTCAGATGAGATTCTAGACTTAATTCATACAGATGTCTGTGGACCAATGCAGACAACAACACCAGGTTGGAAAAGATATTTCATGACGATGATTGATGATCACAGTAAATATACAGAAGTGTATTTATTGGCAAATAAATCTGAAGTACCTGACAAAATTCAAGAGTATGTCAAGCATGTCCAGACAAAATTTGGTAAAACGCCGAAAAGAATCCGTTCAGATAGAGGAGGGGAATACACAGCCGAAAGGTTACAGAAATTCATGAAAAGTGAAGGAATTCAAGCTGAATTCACAACCCCTTATACTCCGCAACAGAATGGTTGTGCTGAAAGAAAGAATCGGTATCTTACTGAGATGACAAGATGTATGTTAAAGGATGCAGATCTACCGCTAAAATATTGGGGCGAAACCATTATGACAGCGAATCATTTACAGAACAGATTACCAGTTGAAGGGATTGAAGGCACTCCTTTTGAAAGATGGAACAAAAGGAAACCAAATATAAGCTACATAAAGAGATTCGGATCAAAAGCTTATGTGGCAATTCCAGCAGAGAAAAGACAGAAATTGGATGACAAAGCCAAGATATTAATTTTTGTAGGTTATGAAAGAGGTACAAAAGGTTACAGACTACTAGATATGAACACGGACAAAGTGTACATTAGTAGAGATGTGATATTTCTTGAAACTGATCCACATTTATCGGAAGTGAGTGATTTAGACATTGATGTTGAAGAGCAGTCATCAAATTCAGACTTTGATGATGAAATTGTTCATTTTCCAACACATCAATTATTACCAGAGGAGGTAATTATTCAACAGGATACAGAAACTACAGACTCACATGCAAACTTAAGGAGATCAGAAAGAGTTAACAAAGGTAAACAACCTGAAAGATTAATTGAAACCATGAATAAAGTAACAACGGTTGAGTCAGAACCAAGAAGTTACAAGGAAGCAATATCTTGTAAACAACAGGAATCCTGGCAAAAAGCTATGGATGAAGAAATGAAATCCCTTAATGAAAATGGAACATGGATCTTAACAGAACTACCTGATAACAAAACAGCAATTGGTAGTAAATGGGTTTACAAAATCAAAAGGGATGAAAAAGGAAATATAACAAGATATAAAGCACGTTTAGTGGCACAAGGTTATTCTCAGAAATTTGGAGAAGATTATGACGAAGTTTTTGCTCCTGTGGCAAAACCATCAACATTGAGAACTATCTTGACCATAGCAGGACTTAAAGGCATGACGGTAAAACACTATGATGTGGAAAGAGCTTACCTGAATGGAGATTTATCTCATGAAGTCTACATGAAACAACCTGATGGATATCAGAAAGGCGCTGCAGAAGTTGTCTGTAAACTGGAAAAGAATTTATATGGACTCAAGCAAGGAGCGAATGAATGGAACAAAAAGCTCAATGAAGTACTTATCACTAATGGATTCAAGAGAAGTGATAATGATCTATGTCTATATTCAAAACAGTACGATGAAGGATGGATTTATATTTCAATTCATGTGGATGACTTAATTGTAGCAGCAACAAAAGTTTCGATGATCAAGGAATTTGAAGAACTTATGAATGAAACCCTGATCATGAAATGATCTGGGTGATTTATCGGAACTAAATATCATTTTGTACGAGAAATGTACAGAAAGGAGAAACTAGACATTAAGTATTGTCCTAGTTAACATATGATAGCTGATCTCTTAACTAAACCTTTAGAAGCAGTTAAAACTAGGAAGTTTATTTGTGAAATTGGGCTAACTTGAGAGACCAGTATATTTTGTTATTAGGATAAAGTAGTCGTTAAGGAGGGGTGTTGAACTTTATAAGTAGCGCTATAGTATAACGGCTATGTTTACTCTAGAAGTTGTATAGTCTATGTTCTTGGTTTACTATCATTTGGTCGAAAGTCATTTGGTCGAAATCATTTGGTCGAAATCATTTGGTCGACGATCAAAAAATCGAACGATCAAAAAGTCGAATGATCGTTTGGTCGACAATCAAAAAGTCGAACGATCAACAGATCGACAATCAAAAGGTCGACAATCAAAAGGTCGAAAATCAAAAGATAGACATTCAAAATGAAGCATGTTTAAGAGAATTCCGACGATTTTACTACAAGTGCGCACACTCAAACATACATACACACACTCCGACACACACTCACATAGCCATATAAATTGCGAAAATATGACCAGAAATACACTTGAACCAGGATCAGTCTGTGAGAGAGGGAGGTTGTGAGCTACAGAAAGTGATATGAAAACAAAATTAATTAGCCAATAAAGAAAGGAGAGTGTATAGGCCTAACGGACTGTAAGACGAAAGGTGCGAAATTTGTCAATGCATCGGAACGATGAAAAGGTCGAAGTTAATAGACCGCAACTGAACAGGTCAAAAGGAATGTGTGAGGAAGGTGCTACATGCCATAATATCAAATAATTGAATTTCATATGGCTTCGCAAATTCTTCAAATTCAGATATGTATTTCTGGTCATATTTTCGCAATTTATATGGCTTCAGCAAGATAGTTTCTATACTTGTGATAGAGCTCTTGTCCACTATATTTTGATGAGATAGACCTATAATATTATTTGTTTCGAAGACTTCGACCACAAACCTGCTATTCGCAGTGTGATCGTGGTTGCTAGGCTACTTGCTGCAAACTTTGGTTCCTTTGAAGGCTGAGTAACTTTACCAAACATTCATAAGATAATATCGAGAAATTAATTTTTTTGAAAGATTTTAATAGAAATCCTAATAATTGAAATTTAGGTTTTAATTTAAATTTAACTTTTATTTCAATCACAACCATTTTAATTGAAATTATAGATTAAAACGCTCGAGAAAGTATAAAAAATTCACACTTAGGGCCTAAGCATTTTTAGAGTGCCCGAAAATGGCAACATATGTCAATTATTTAAGCATTAGACAAATATCGGCAAAAATAATGTAAATGTAGATTTTTATTATCGTCTGCAATCACTTAAATATGGCAATAAAATGAGTTTGGACAGGGGTTTTCTTTAAAAGCGTTATTCTTAGTTTAAAACTTGCTTTGCAATATGGTTAAGAGGTTGACAAAATTATTAGGAAAAACGAAAAATTTCGATTTTTTACAAATTATGGCAAATTTATGATAATTTTTTGAGGCATCTCTTAAAGAACGAATAAAATTCTTTAAAAATTCACATGAACTTCTTAGATCATAATGCAACTTTCCCGCACCAGGGCATTTTGAATTTTTTTTCACTCCACCTTAGTGTGTAGGCCTATATAATTATGTTTGAGTGTGCGCACTTGTAGTAAAATCGTCGGAATTCTCTTAAACATGCTTCATTTTGAATGTCTATCTTTTGATTTTCGACCTTTTGATTTTCGACCTTTTGATTGTCGATCTGTTGATCGTTCGACTTTTTGATTGTCGACCAAACGATCATTCGACTTTTTGATCGTTCGATTTTTTGATCGTCGACCAAATGATTTCGACCAAATGATTTCGACCAAATGACTTTCGACCAAATGATAGGATACCTATGTTCTTGTTCCTTGCTTTCTTGACTTGTTTTCCGGACTGATGAAGCCAAAATGGCTAGTTTGTGTTTCTGAGATATTCAATATTAATCCTATTAAATCTCTTATACGTGAAGGTGATCAGCTTCGTTTCTTAACACAAATTTCATTGTCATTTTCGTGTTCAGCACCTCAAAATTAGTAAAGATTTGCTATTTTCATTTAAAAGGCAAATTTTGTGTTGTCCAGTGTTATAATGGCACGGTACCGGTAACCTGGTAGGCTATCTGTTCATTTATAATTCTATTCGCGATATATGGCGCTGAATTAGACGTCAGAAAACAATTTTAAAATGCTTAAATATTTCCACACAGAGCAAAATCTTTATTAGCGATACAGAAATTCATACAAATGCAAGAAAATGTGAATTTTCACCTAATTTCTTTCTGCAGTAGACATTGTTATCCATAGTTGCTGTAGTTTTATTGTCGTATTGCCTCAGCCAGATCCATAGAGCGTTTGGACTAATGCCAGGTATAAACCCCCAAACACCTTCGCCGTTATGACCATACTCAATACCAGACACCCAAGAGGAATCATCGAATTCAATTCCTTCCCAACCAGGTTGGCTGATGTTTGAACATTTCCAAGAGGAATTGGTGAGGATATATTCATCATCTGTTGACGCCAGTATTGCCGCCACGTCATAAATTCCATTTTCTCCATGAATCGCAATCAATCTCGTAGTGCAAGGAAGATCGACAACGTCCCGTTGGGTGTAATTTGTGGAAGCTGGAAGGTTAGTTATCTCAACGCCATCGATGTAGAGCATTAAATGGTCATCGACCGTTACGCTCAAATCTCGTTTCACACAGGCGAACTGAGAAACAGATGTCGCTGCTCCCAATTCGAGAATTGACAGAAGGAGGAGACCTGATGCAAATAATAATTCATTTGCTCCATAAAACAAAGTAGTTAGGCTAAGTAGGCTATATTCTTTATTTAACCGATTCCTATCTGCAGTTTGGTGTACAGACAATAGTAAACATACGGTACACTAGTTATAAAACTCATTCATTCATTCATTCATTTCAGACATTTATATAGCGCCTCTTCAAAAATAACTACTCAGAAGCGCTCCCGACCCAACCACGGCTAAAGAGAACAGTCTTAAGAGCAGAGTAGAACGCAGTCTCAAAGGCTCGAGGCATTAGACAGGGAGCCCATTCCAGGTTGCAGGGCCCATAACAGAAAAAGCACGGTGCTGCGCAATAGAAGTGCGTGACCGGTGGACAAGAAGCTCAGCCTGCTTAGAAGAGCGGAGAGAGCCACGGCGCTGGATACTTAGGGTGGAGCAACAGAGCTCCTCAAATAGACAGGGGCCTACTCTTATTTATGTATTTAATTTTATTTATTTCTCCATTTATCTAGCGTCCCTTCAAGCTCTCTATACTCGCAGGCGCTCCCGACTACAGCGCGGACGCTGTCACGGAATTTCACGCCGAAGCGCCCGAGCAATAATTGCGAGTGAAGGACTTACCCAAGGTCCATACGCGGCGGCATTGGTTGGATTCGAACCTGCAATCCTCCGGCTGCAAGGTAATGAACGTAACCAATACACCACCGCACTCCACGCAGTGAAATAAAAATATCAGGGTAAATCCTAAATCGTATAGGACTTGCATCATCCTAACGATGAAAGTTGTCTCACATTACTATCTGCCGGAGAGATTGTGCAGGTATGGACCCGCGGGCGCAGGTGGTATTACCGGAGAGAGCAGGTAATGCAGCACATGACCGACAACCACCAGGACAGCAGTTAAGAGCTTAGAATCTGCCATGACACATAGCTGTTCAAAACAGAGCGTATCTTCAGGGAGGAACAGGAGTCGAATAAGGCGGCACATGGTAGACTGGAGCCGGTCCCATGCAGTCACCCTCAACAATAACATTCCACCAAGAGTAGTGGCCCTCACCACATCGTGTAGGTGAAGACCATCCATCATGTATGATTCAAGCCACGAGCAACTGGAGTGCGCAACTGAGCATGGCATAAACCAGATATGGTTCCACGACAATTTTCCGTGGTAAAGTCTCACGCTAAACTGCATTTGCACACTCTTAGCACTAGTCCTTCCTCGCGCTGCTAGCGCATCGGGCGACACAGCCTCTCCACGTTATCCTGTCTTCCGCAGCCATCTTAGCATCTTCCCTGCTAACTGCATTTGAGGTGCTTTAATTAAAATAATTAACATGTCTGAACGGCAGTTTCACAAAGATCACTATTTCCCTAGCTATTCGTCTGCCTATCATAAGGCCTATTATTTAAATTAATTAAGAAATAAACATGGAGAAATATTATTGACTAAGCTAACCTCCTAATAAGCAGAATAATTTCATTGTGCCGGGTTAAGTATCTATTCTTCTTCGCAGATCGACGGTTTACGTTTGTCTAAGAAAGAAAGAAATTTCTATAATCGGCCTAAGACTATAATACATGTAGATTAGTTCTGATTTTAAGTTTGACCTATAACACAATGTACATAGAGCAATATATAGATTATAGACCTGCGTCAATCATTGTCACTTGAAGTCAATTGATTTTACAGTCTGATCTGTGAAGTTTGAAATGGCTCGCGATAAGGTAAATAGGGTAAGGTGGTTACCGGTACAGTAGCGAAAGATAAGCGAAGCTTTAATTAAGAAACTACGAGTTTAATATTGGTAGGCCTAGCTTTATTATCCGATTAGTCCGTTAGTGTCTAGCGTTCACAAATGGAACACTATATAAAAAATTGCATAAAATAAAATCTGCATTAAAGATGCAATTTATGTAATAGGCGTCATGGGATTCTAACTAAAAATACTCACCAAAATGAGTTTGTCGACTGAAAATAACACTGTGTCTTGATAACCCCATTGACCTATTTTTAAAGCTAATGTTGACGTGGCGGATTTTTTGTGTCTTATTTTTAAAATTGTATGAGCATTTCTTCATATCTGTCTTCGGTTTAATAAAGATTGGTATAGCCTAATATACTATACTATTGCATATAAATAACATCAAATTCATTGTTTCAAAATATATTATATGCATTTTATCACTAAGTCACTGTTCCATTTTTGAGGACGAGAGTCAAGTTTAAGACACGCAGTAATCTATTGCATCTTGTCTGGTATTTCAGTCAGATATTGTTTGAAAACATGCATAGACGGTTGTTTGTAGGCAGAAGAATTACTCTCAATGAGACTTAGCATGATATCATGTTATCATGAAATTTATTGACAACTTTAACTGTAGGCCTACTTTAGACCTCTACATAATTAGCCTATATAGGCATGCGAGAATATTTTACATGGCTCTAGAACCCTCCAGAACCTACTACGCAATGTAGTGCACAATAATACTTAAAACTAGGCCTACACTTATTCTCTTGTCTGCAGTGGTTAGTAAATTAAACTTAGTAATTTAATGTATTGTAACTTAGTTTAAAACTATAAGATAAACAATGAATATGTAATTTGTCATTCTTTTCTAAGGCGTAGGCCTACCATTTTACATTGCACTGAATATATATCAAAGTCCTGTGGCATTTCCCATTTACTACAATTTCAGGTACTGATGAGTCAATGAGATCCTACTAAGATAGGAATTCAGTACATCGGTTCATAAATGGAGAGACGATTGGATACGGCCATGATGGTCTGTTTTATAGCCTACACCACTTGGCTTTCGTTCTGATTCGAGCCCGAATGGAGGAGTTGGTATATGGATTCCAAGTCTGAATTAGTCAGATGGCATAACCTATCAGGGCGTATTCTATAGCGTGCAGCTGGACACAACGTGTAGGCCTATATTTGGGAAAGAATGTATGCAGCTGAAAAAGATTTTGTTTTTTGTACCTAATGGTATGAACCAACGAAAGTAATTGCTAAACATTAGTAGTAAGAAAACGACACAAACAACGCAGGAACTCAGAATAAATAGCTTGGTGTTAGAAGGTGTTTGGGTGATGTCTATATTCAGGAAAAGTATTGCAATGATCTATTTGTTGCGTTGACTATAAATGTAGATGACTTGTGGTGATTAGATTGAAGTAAAGTTTAGGGCAGATTCTGCGAAGGTCACGGACGTGCATGAACTGAAGCAAGAGCGGGAAAGATGGCTCGTGGGATATGAAACGTTAAGGTTCTGATCCAAAATCACACCTAGGTTGCAGACGGAGCAATTATTTGCAGTGAATGCATTGGTGGTCGCAGATAAAAGGACTGCAGCTGTAGGCTGATATTCCTATAAGGATTAAAAGGCATAGGGTTATACTTCAGACAATATAAGAACGTTTTGGCTCCCGTACTTTCGTCTGCTTTCGCTACTTGCACTGACAGGCTGAAGTCAGGATGAAATTAGACAGTCAGACAGACAAAGAGGAAACGTCTACTACTGTACAGCAACACAAATATCTGACTGTAGACCGGCAATAAAACGAACAGAATCAGACAGAAAGACAGACCTTTCAGGCTGTCTGATATACCGACATTATGTGTTGATCAATGCATGCTCAAACTTTGTTCCAGATTCTCCTTATTTTGTCCTCATGTTACGCATGCCTTATGTGATCCTCAAAACTCACTATTCTCTGCAGCAGTCTAATCAGATTTATATCTCTCACTGAAATTGTATCCCAAATAGTGGCGGAAACTTATAGCACAAGAGGAGGAGGTATCGAAATTTGTGGTGGAAGTTGGAGCTGCGTCAATCTCCGTAACATTTCAGACATATTTTTCAACACCAGGAGCTCATCTTTAATCCAGTCTTTCTCAGTCTCCCGCGTTTTCTCCTCCATGTCAGTCTATAGTGTCTGCTTAGGAATTCTTTCACTGTCCGATTTGTGTAGCCTACATAATTTTATGACCCAGCCAGCGTAAACGCGATCTCCTGAACATATCCTTCATTTTCTCCATAGACGTTCTCTTTCTTAGATCTTTTTTTATCCATCTAAGTGGCCCCTAGAAAGACTTGGCGAGACACGGTCGCACAAGATCTGGATGATGGTGGAATGACGTGGAAGGATGCTGAGAGGATTGAGGAGAACAGAATGTTGTGGAGAAACTGTGTCGCCCGATGCACTACCAGGGTGAGAAAGAGACTATAAGGTCTAGGGCCTAAAGATGACAGGTTTAGTTAAACTAGACATTGATTTTTAATTTTCTACACATAATTATCTCTAATCTTTCTTGGTCCAGCTTCTATCAACTGCGACGTTTACACAATAATTCGACGATTTGTCTCTTGGTCGATTTTTTTTCTTCAAAACGACAATAATTCCACAATAATAGTTGCTATTATTGGCATCAGAACAATTTTCATCGTTACTTCGGTATTCAATCTACTTCTACATAATATAATTATAGCCTAATTGTATATCGATGTCACGTGTCAGATGTCTCTATTATGTATTTATATGTCCCTTTGTGCCTGGTTGTCCCTCGTACGGATAGCGAATGCAGACCATAATACGAGCGGATTCTGTGTAGTTGCTGAGTGTGACATCCTGCTGGTAGTCATTCTCACATGCTATCTGGCTCGTAATCGGTAAGTCTTGTGGGTAGTTCTGACTGACAACGCAGCCGAAGTTTCCTCCTGCTTGTAGCAGACCGATGTAGTCACCGTAAAGTGGAATTCCTTGGATCGTGTAGCGACATTCAATGTATCTTCCTTCGATGTTGTCTGCCCAGAAGTAGCACAACCTTGTGAAGCCATTCGAAGCGTCGTATTCAGACCAGTCCAACGTTGTACCACACGCCAACGACTCATTGTAGTTAGCTGCATGCAACAAAACAGACTCACAATATTATTATGATGTACATACACAGTAACACGTTCAACTGCAGGGCAATGTTTGAGGAAGATATTTACAATTCATTGGTCGAATAAAAATGTTAATGGGCCAAGTTTGGTTTAACAAATTATTTGTCTGCTGCCATGGTCGCATTTTGTCTGACGCTGTTGTCGTGACTTCGGTGTCGCTACATTGGGCGCGGGTGTGTTGAATGTTTCGACGTTTTATTTATCTCAACTCGGAGTTTGCTCGATAATTCCGGTCAGATTGAACTTCTTCTGCTACTGGGTCAGTATTTCATTCAATTTTTCTTTATTCAATTACTAAATCATATTTCTTTGGTTGGACGATTGGAAATTTAACGGTGATTCACACTATGCATGCATAAAACGCCATATACATTAGGCCTACATCTGTAAAACTGTAATGTAAATCTTCAAGAATTTCTCAGCGCCCACAAAATGTTAATTCTGATTTTTCATCATCATCATGATCACCATCACCACCAGCACCAGCAACCACCACCACCGCCGCCGCCGGTGCTGGTCTCCGGGAGACCAGCTTATGGCGCTATATCAAATCAAGTCCGCAAAAGCCAGAGCTGCCGTTTCCGTTCCGGTGCCAGGTCAAACTCCGGGGAGGTCAAGCCGAGGAGACAGCGTGGTGCTACGGTGGTGGTCGGAGATGGTGGTAGTTGGGTGGAACCTGATTGGAAGCGTCGTATTCAGACCAGTCCAGCGTTGTACTACACGCCAACGACTCATTGTAGTTAGCTGCATGCAACAAAACAGACTCACAATATTATTATGATGTACATACACAGTAACACGTTCAACTGCAGGGCAATGTTTGAGGAAGATATTTACAATTCATTGGTCGAATAAAAATGTTAATGGGCCAAGTTTGGTTTAACAAATTATTTGTCTGCTGCCATGGTCACTTTTTGTCTGATGCTGTTGTCGTGATTTCGGTGTCGCTACATTGGGCGCTGGTTTGTGTTGAAGATTTCGACGTTTTATTTATCTCAACTCGGAGTTTGCTCGATAATTCCGGTCAGATTGAACTTCTTCTGCTACTGGGTCAGTATTTCATTCAATTTTTCTTTATTCAATTACTAATACATATTTCTTTGGTTGGACGATTGGAAATTTAACGGTGATTCACACTATGCGTTAAACGCCACATTACATCTGTAAAAATGTAATGTAATATAAATCTTCAAGAATTTCTCAGCGCCCACAAAAGCCACGTCAGGGAGACCAGCTTACACACCGGCGCTATATCAAATCAAGTACGCAATAGCCAGAGCTGCCGTTTTCGTTCTCGTGCCAGGTCAAAATCCGGGGAGGTAAAGCCTAGGAGACAGCGTGGTGCTGCGGGGGTTGTCGGTCATGACGGTGGTAGTTGGGTGATGGAACCTGATTGGAATCTGGATATGATAGCTTGAAGTTGAAGAGTTCTGTTTTCAGACATGCATGGAAAGCAGCAGAGGTCCAGAGGAGAATGAAAGCGGAGGAGAGGTTGAATTTAGAGAAAAAAAGTTCATGACCATTTTTTTTAGTCAGCGTGTTGAAATCTCGCGAAAAAGACTCTTTTTCACTATTTTTCCGGGTCTGCTTGCCCGGAAACGCATACTTGCCCCAAAAGTTTACGTTTTTTAGTCATCGAGTTGAAATCTCGTGAAAAATACAATTTTTAAAAACTATTTTCCAGGGTCTGCTAGCCCGAAACACATACTTGCCCAAAATTTGAGGGCATTTGCCCTCTGGAACCCCGCCTCGTACGCCTATGGATTTGCGGAGAGATTGGCCCATGGTTCAGCATTAACAGAGGCACAAGACAGGGTGACCCGATCTCACCAGACATATTCATCACTCTCTTGGAAAAGTACTAGACAAGACCGGGGAGGAAGAAGGAAGAGTAAAGATCTGCGGAGTAAATACTAATAATCTGTGTTTTGGGAACGACATCGACCTGATTGAAGACATTCAGAGGTTGGAAAGTACACCTTAGAAGCTAAGTGACGAAGAAAAGAGGTCTTGTCATGAATTTAGATAAGACCAAAACGATGGCGTTTGGGGCAAAGGAATTTATTAGGAAGATGGAACTAGACGGAAAAAATTAGAGAATGCAGAAAAATTTACATATTTAGGATGCATCAAAACACATGACTTGGAAAACAAGAAAGAGGTACGAGCGAAAATCGCGAAGGCAACGACAGCCTTAAAGGCATTGGATAAAATCTGGAGGGGCAAATCCCTACATCTACAAACACAACTAGAAGTACTGAGAACCTGCGTGTTCAGCAGTATCATGATGTATGGTTGCGACGCATGGACTATATCCAAAGAAATGGAGTCAAAGATATTAGCCTTCGAGAGGAAATGCTACAGATGATTGTTGAGAGTTGGATGGATGCAAAAGATGACAAACTCATAACTGTATGAGCAAATAGAAGCCGCAGACAATCTCATGCAGATGATAATAATAATCAGGAATCTGGAGCTATTAATTTTGGTCACATACATGTATGCAGAATGGGTGATAACAGAAAAATAAAGAAAGTGATGTTCGGAAGAATGGAGGGAGTCAACAGAAGAGGTAGACCACACAAGGAATGACCGGTGCGCAGAGACAATACAAAACCTTACCTTGTGGGGCGCGGTGGTGTAGTGGTGGCGTTGTCGTCTTGGAGCCGGAAGGTTCGAGGTTCGAATCCACCTCGCCACGTAAGGACCTTGAGCAAGTCCTTTACTCAAATTTCTCAGCGCTTCGGCGTGAAACTCCGATGCAGTGTCCGCTCTGCATTCGGGAGCGCCTCTGAGTAGGAAGAGCTTGAAGGGGCGCTATAACAAGTGCACATACAAACAAACTTACACATACTACCTGTGAAAGACAAAAATGGTGAGGAATAACGAGGATGTCAGCGGGCACCTACTGGCACTGGGCACTTTGTTCTTGATGATGATGATGATGATGATGATGATGATGATGATGATGATGATGATGATGATGATGATGATGATGATGATGATGATGATGATGATGATGATGATGATGATGATGATGATGATGATGATGATGATGATGATGATGATGATGATGATGATGATGATGATGATGATGATGATGATGATGATGATGATGATGATGATGATGATGATGATGATGATGATGATGATGATGATGATGATGATGATGATGATGATGATGATGATGATGATGATGATGATGATGATGATGATGATGATGATGATGATGATGACGACGACGACGACGACGACGACGACGACGACGACGACGACGTATGAGGCCATAATAATATTATTAGACTCCAGTCCTACTACTACCGTGCCATGTATTCGTGCATTGCTGGAAACCATTTCAACAGCCATTCTCTTTAACAAAGTCTACATTGAATAATGTGTAAATTATTAGCAAGTGATGTGTTTTCCCATTTTAGAGTCTACTTGTGCAAGTCTGTTGGCAATAATTATTGTTGTTATTTAAATATTCGCGTATGATGTGAGCTGCAATAAAATTCTCACTGTTTGTATTTGAGGAAATCATGCAGTAATTGTCATTGCTGGGTCTATTGATATCAAATCTATGCTTCTATGAAGTTGTCTACTTCTACATCTATGTCACATGTCAGAAGTCTCTTGTCAGATGTCTCTGCATGGCTAGCTCTAGACTGTCACTTTCTTCCTGGTTGTCCCTCGTACGGATAGCGAAGGCAGACCATAATACGAGAGGATTCTGTGTAGTTGCTGAGCGTGACATCCTGTTGGTAATCATTTTCGCACGATATTCAACTAGTTATCGGGAGGTCTTCTGGGTAATTCTGACTAACGAGGCAGCCGAAGTTTCCTCCAGCCTTCATCAGACCGGTATAGTTGTCGTACAGTGGAATTCCTCTGATGGTAAAACGACACTCAGTGTATCTTCCTTCGATGTTGTCTGCCCAGAAGTAGCACAACCTTGTGAAGCCATTCGCTGCGTCGTATTGCGACCAGTCCAGCGTTGTACCACAGGCCATCGACTCATTGTAGTTAGCTGTATGCAACAAAACAGATGCCCAATTACAGTCACATCAAATAAGTGAAATCAAATATATTGCTCCCTACAATTGCACGTTATGCATTGTAACATATGCTTAAAATAATAGTTGTAGGCTATATGTGGTAGCACGACATTTAATCCCGCGACACTAATAGTGGTCTTAAGTGTCGAGGGATTAAGTGTCATCGAACCGAATATGTGATCAGATGTGCGGAAAGTATACGAAGTAAAGAAGCAATAGGTGCCCCTGTAGGGAATATCACGCTAGGTGATTTTTATTTATTTATTTTTTCTTGAACCAAACAAACATGATACAATTATGGTAGTGAACATAATGCTTCAACATAATGGTTAGAAAGGGGAGATCCAGAAGGGATGGACATTGGACAATCCAGCTAATATAAGGCCATGCAAACATTGCAAAGTATAAAAAACGTAATAGCCCATGACACCACATTCATATGCAGGAATAGAGAGATAATCAGGCTGAGAAAAAATTATTAATATGCAATCGACAAATAGAGTACAATGCAGCTATATCAGATGTATGGACGATTGATCACCGGACGGTTGATCACCGGGCGGTTGATCACCGGACGGTTGTTCACTGGATGATTGATCATTGCATGATTTATACAAAAGATTATGACATAATTATACTCAATATGCCACATAATGTATTAAATTTGAAATGAAATCTTATGAAGTGAAATGTGAAAATATACTGAAACGGCTGTCAATCGTTAGTAAACAGGTAGTCTAACTATAATAAGATAAATCGGCAACTACACGCAAGAAAGTAAGAGCATTTTTAGTCTATAACTGTGATGTGCTATTTGATGTAGCCTATGTACATAAAAAATTATAAGAATTAAAAGAAGCCAACGATATTTACTAGCGGTATATACGAAATTTTTCTTACAAGCTTAGTTAAATGCAGAGATCGCTGTATAGGCCCTACCGGTTTTTAAAAACTTTGCTGGACTGCGATGGGCCTTTGACCGCAAAGAACAAAATACGTTTCTTTGGAATGCGTACTTAATAATAATATTGTGATGTGCTAATTGCTGTGTATATAGGTCCCTATTACATATATACCGAGCTTATAGAATTAACAGAAGCCGACAATGTTTATCCTTGCTAGCGGTTAATACGACATTTCTCTTTCATCCTTAGTTGAATGCAGTGACCACTAGAACGGTGATCAATCGTCCGGTGATCAACCGTCCAGTGATCAATCGTTCTAGAAACTTAAATCAAGACGAAAAACAACTCTTAACTAATGACCTAACTAAGTTGGCGAAACCACTGAGCAAAACCATAACTATTGAATATCAGGAGGTGTGTTAAGTATATATATATATTGTTTGGTATTAGGGATAAAGAAGGAAGCAATTGAAATGACCCAGCAAATGTATGAATGAGGTGAAAAAGATATATAATTATATACACCGTGGTTAAAAAAGTAAGATAAACTGTTTGTCAAATATCTCCGATGCCTGATAACATTATCAAGCTGAAAGTTTCACAATATTTAGAGAATTGGACCAAGGATATAATTCCCAAATTTCAAGAGATAAAGTTGAACGGATATATATATATATATATACATATACACCACCATATCAAGTATCAACTTTGATGTGATGTTTTCTCTTCTCTCCCTCCTCTTCCCTTTTCTCTCTGTTTCTAGCTGGCACCCTCGCTCTTGGTTGGCACCTGAGGGAAGAAGCTGATTTATTAGTCACAATCAGACATTGTCGCTCCAGCCAGTGCCAATTAAGTTTGCATCCTTGTGTGTGTGTGTGTGTGTGTATGTGTGACTATTCGCATTTCACCAGCTGGACCTATTATCTCGCAGTGAAACAACACAAGATCCGCTGTTTATGGGAACACGACACCAATTACTTGTCTATTAGGCGATACGAATGAATGCATTTTTACCGTATGAATTTCAATATTACCACGAGAGAATTCTATAGCCTACGTTATGCGCCCAAAGAAAGATAGTACCTATAATTATAGGTCCAAGTTGTAGAACGCACCGAATATAACGTTGAAAATCACGTTGCAATAATCATAACCAAATATTCTAAATTTATTCTGCAAATATGCGAAAAATCCAGGGAGCGCACTTGCGCCCCCTTGCGCCCTGCTGCGGACGCCCATGAAGGCAACAGGGCTGTTTTAAAGGAATTTTTAAAACTGCACAATTCCTTCTTTTCATTCCCATCCTCTATGGTAAATTACTTCCAATCGGAGGACAATGACCATTTTTGCTAGTTTTAATTGTACATGAGTGCTTCTACAACTGCACAAATCCATTTAGAACTGCACATGTTGTGTACAACTGCACGTTTAAAAAAATCACTGTAAGGCAGTGCCAAAATCGGATGAGTTATGTGGATTCAGTGAGAGCCGATTTGAAGACTTCCAAAACTGGAGAGAGAGAGAGTCAGACACACAGACAGACAGAGACAGAGATAGAGACAGAGATAGACACAGAGACAGAGACAGAGAGAGTGAGTATCAATGCGGGGATCAAGAGAGCAACCTGAGCAGTGGGTGAACCATGGGTACATCATCAGCATAGAGGTGACCAGTTGCCATGTGCTTTGAGAATAATATGGATGGAATGTCAGCAGAATATTATATGAATATATGCAATAAAGGAGAGGACCCAGTGCACGAAAAAAAATGTATAGCTGAAAGCAAAACTAAATGAGTTCAGCTCTATTAGAGCTCTGTCACTAAGCAGTTCTTTTCTTGTGGAAGGAAATAGAATAATATTATGATCGACCAGATTAACCCACTAAGCAGTAAGACCGAACATGGTCATAGGTTTGAATAAAAATAAATTTGAACTCACGTGACTAGATTAACCCACTAAAACCGAACATGACCTGAATAAAAATAAATTTGAACTCACCTGATTCGCATATCACTTCGGTCCAATCTGGCGGACAAGTGCAGATAAATGAAGTTCCTGTTGTTGCATTACAATATCCGCCGTTGAGACAAGGGTTGGGGAGGCAGGGGTCAATAACTGCAACAGAAATCAACTACACACTGCATCTCGAACATTCGCTGCAACTTCTTCTCTCCATAGCAAATTAATTATAAGTCAATGAAACAATAGAGGAAACAGACGACTGAACACCATGATCGGAGTTTGTCAGGGGCTTGGGCGCCTAAAAACGTCCCTCTTTCAAGGTTGCAGTATGACCTTCAAATTTCAACTCAAACTCAATTTCTCCTGTAGGCCTACCTGTATCCAAAAGTGTGCTGTCCCATCCCTTTCCCAACATAGGCTACAAAGAAGAGATCACTTAACGCGAACGGTCGAGCGACAAATTCTGTTAGAACTAGACGCCATGAATATTTGCTTAGTTGTACAGGTTCTATTGCTAGCCTCCTGATCTGACCTCGATATCATAAAACCAATTGGCGGTTATTTTAGCCATAGACTTTACGATTGACAGTTTGGCACGAAAAAAATGAGCTTTTCATAAAGTCGCTCAAGCATGGTCACATTACAAGACATCGACGTCATCGTCATCTTCATCATTGGCACGTCACCGATGTCGCTAATTAAGTCTAATCGCTGTGTTTCGTTCACAAAGAAGACGACATACGCGTTTCACAGTTCAGTCCAGTCCATCCGTCGCTGCAAAAGCAGTGATAGCCGCTGCAGTCGAAAGCACAGGTGCTACCAGACATACATGGATTGCTGGCACACAAGTCAATTACCAGTGTTTAATCTAGTCCCCCTCCGCTGGGGGGGGGGAATTCAGATTTCTGGAGGGGGAGACAATCGAGCGTCCGAAGGACGCTCGTGAGGCGCGTAGCGCCGAGACCCGTAAGGGGAGGGGTATGGGGAGGGGGATGTGCCCCCTCCCCATCAGAAACTTTTTGAATTTCCACATTGCAATGGTAGCATTTTAAGGTGTCATCTTAACAAAATACCTGTACTTTTTCAGAGGCTCATCAGAAATTTTTTGAATTTCCACATTGCAATGGCAGCATTTTAAGGTGTCATCTTAACAAAATGCCTGTACTTGTTCAGAGCATCATCAGAAAATTTTTGAATTTCCACATTGCAATGGCAGCATTTTATGGTGTCATTTTAACAAAAATACCTGTACTTGTTTAGTGCCTCATCAGAAATTTTTTGAATTTCCACATTGCAATGGCAGCATTTTAAGGTGTCATCTTAACAAAATGCCTGTACTTGTTCAGAGCATCATCAGAAAATTTTTGAATTTCCACATTGCAATGGCAGCATTTTATGGTGTCATTTTAACAAAAATAACTGTACTTGTTCAGTGCCTCATCAGAAATTTTTTGAATTTCCACATTGCAATGACAGCATTTTAAGGTGTCATCTTAACAAAATGCCCGTACTTGTTCAGAGCATATCGGAAAATATTTGAATTTCCACATTGCATTGGCAGCATTTTAAGGTGTCATCTTAACTAAATGCCTGTACTTGTTCAGAGCATCATGAGAAAATTTTTGAATTTCCACATTGCAATGGTAGCATTTTAAGGTCTCATCTTAACACTCATTTGAGCAGGATTGTGTCATAATAAATTATATTATAATAGTAGATAATTACTATAACCATATAATAGTAAATAATATTACGGTATATTATATTGTAACAGTTAATGTAATGCGATGATGTAAGCAGCAGCTAAAAACTAATATCATTTTGCCAAATGTTTCTGGAGGTATGTCGTCTCTGTTTTTAGTTAGGCAAAAATAGTGTTTATACTAATATATACAGTAAGTTATAGCCTACTCATTGCAACATGATAGTATATTATATTAGTAAATAATGTCGTTATAATCATATAATAGTAAATAATATCATGATATATTATAACACTTCATGTAAAACAATGATGAAAACAGTAAAAAAACTAATATCATTTTGTCAAATTTTTCTGGGGGGGGAAATGTCAATCCTGGGGGGGGAACTTTCCCCCCCCCCAGAGACGTCTAGATTAAACACTGGTCAATTACTACAAAGCAACCACAAACACTCGACTCAATGCACAGACTTATTCTTCACAGGCTAATCACAGACGCTCACAGCCTATCTTAGTGATTAGACCACGATCGAAAAAATGGTCTTCAAGTATTTGACGAAAACAGCCAAAGAGAGGCTGAGATGCTCACATCGCAGGTTGTTGGCAAAAGAACAACCGCATCATATCATCGTTAACTCAACAACTGCTGTATAATACTATTATGCTAATAGCTATTATGTCAGAGAAACTCAACGTAAAGTATTATTTAAAGATGGTAAACTAACCGACATATATTAAAAATTAATGCTTTGAGTTTTGGGATAGCATAACGCAGAGGAAATGAAGATTGCTTCAATTATAAGTCACATTTTCATCCGATAAACTGTGACTTACTCTGTTCACAATATTGTCCAGTGAGAGATGGAGGACATGTACAGGTAAAACCGTTCTCAGTTTCTTCACACAAACCACCATTTTGACACGGATTGCTCGCGCAAGGTTCCGTAACTGTAGAATACACAGAAGCTGTTCATGCTCAGTCACAGAGTATGTAGGGGAAGACGGGCTAAGTGTGCGTACAGTATCTATACTACGATGACCATTTTGATTTTCTGACCATCAAAAACCGGGACAGTTTTTTGGGAAACTGCCAATTGTAATTCCTTAACTTCAGGACTCTATACATGGGCGAAGACCTACTGGGGAACAGAAAGGACGCCCCCCAATGGAGGTGTTGGGGGGACGGCCCATGCATTTGTCCTCCCAACCTCTGAGCGTCAGGACAATAAAAAAGTCGTCAGAAATATTTGCCGGCAAAAGATGGAGACTTTTTCGGCGACACTCAGCCATTTGTCCGTCAAAAAATTTCGCATCTTTCCTTCGGCCACTTTCGTCCCCGTCCCCGTCTCCGCCCATGACCACAGTCTTATCATGAAGTTGAAAATTATTAAATCACAGGAAAGGTTCAAATGCAAATGACCATAATAAATTGCACACGGAAGCACACGGTAAGCCAAAGATACGAAAATATCAAGAATCAGAAAGTATGTGCACCTTTTAGATGTAAGCGAAGCTGCTTAGGAAAGACTATCAACTAAAACTTCCAATTTTGACATTAAGCCTCTTAATTTTTTTATCGATATTCTTACTTCTGGCCAAGATATTGACCAGAATATTTAAATCGGTTTTTTGTTACTTTCTGTTGCGTTACGTTTTTGAATCGTCAAAAACAGTGGGTGGCCTCCCTAAAAGTGGTATAATTTTTGTTCTGTTTGAAATATTTTCATGAAATCTGGCCATCATGTGTAAATATGATTTTGCGTTAAGCGTGTGAAATTTCATTTTGAAATTCTTACTTCTGGCCAAGATATTGGCAAAACCTTAGGGGGTTTCTTTTTGCCTACCCTGCATAGTAACTCGACCTGGACCACCATGGACTTGTAAAAGTCCTCTTATGGACAACCATTTTGAACGATTACGATTACGATTACGATTACTACTACTACTACTACTACTACTACTACTACTACTACTACTACTACTACTACTACTACTACTACTACTACTACTACTACTACTACTCTTCTGATTCGGGTACAGCTGTTGCAGAATAGGCATAGGTTTACGTCTCTGTCGTGTTAAAACCCTTCAGACAATGAAATTTAAGCATCATGGTAGCAAATGGAATATTTTAGCGTCTCAGAGTTGATCAATGACTAAGCATACCAGTTTATAACATGTTCTATTTACGTGGAAGTTCAGGCATTTTTTTACTGGGCGTCAGGCAACGAATAAACTGCTGTATTAAGATGAAAGTCCGAACTATTGTTGTACACGGTGAAGAAGTAGATAGCGATTGACAAATCAGATACTTGTGAGAGGTCAAGAACGATGCGCAGAACGAAATTAATTGAAACAATGAATACGCAGAACATAATGTACGTAGGTCCTATGTTCTGTTTCTTGACGAGCGTTTAATAATGGACGACACGTTGTTGAACTCAACAGAAGACCTTTGTGCAAACCTACATCTGTGGTTTCACGGAATGCAAGTGGTTATATTAGGGATTGAACGAGTTGATGCAGTTAAAGTTCTTGGTGTCACGCTTTCATATACTTACTTATTATGACGTCTAATCAGCGATCGTGGTTGATCAGAAAAGAATCGATCCTTCGCAAATGCATAACTCAGTTAGACTGGTTTCTATGTAGCGTATTGCCATGGAACCATGTAAATAGGCAAACAGGGATCGAGGTTTGCTCCATCCGCTCGCAAAAGTGACCAATAAGAAGATTGATTTTACTTTTGAACGTGATTACAATGAACTTACATGTAGATAGTACGTCAGGACGAAGACTGAGATAATTATTAAGCCTTGTCTCATTTAAATACGATAAAATACTATACCTTGTGCTTTATGTGAATGTGCATACGTTGTTTTAGCCAATATGACTTGACAATGTTTGCAGAAAACATGTAATTTCGTTTTAAGTATAGCGTAATAGCTTACAATCAAAACACAATTCTCCAGTCCATCCAGGACGACAGATGCACTGTGGCCGTCCACAGTTATTGAGACAAGTTCCACCGTTGGCACATTCGCGATCGTCACACGGATTACGCACTGCAGAGTACGACATAAAACATTGCACACACACACATATTAATAATTATGATCATTATCGGACATATCATCGTCGTCATAGTCATCATCATCATCATCATCATCATCGTCGTCGTCATCATCATCATCATCATCATCATCACCTTCATCGTCATCATCATCATTATCATTATCATTATCATCATCATCATCATCATTATCATCATCATCATTATCATCGTCATCATCGTCGTCGTCATCAACATCATCATCATCATCATCATCATTATCATTATCATCATCGTCATCGTCATCGTCGTCATCATCATCATCATTATCATCATCATCATCATCATCATCATCATCATCACCACCATCATCATCATCATCATCATCGTCATCATCACCATCATCATCATCATCATCGTCGTCATCATCATCATCATCATCATCATCTTCATTATCATCATTATCATCATTATCATCAGCATCGTCGTCGTCGTCGTCCTTATCACTATACTGCATTTAATATTTTGACAGTGCTCTACATCTTTTTTATGCCGTTATCGTTATAATTGGCATCTTCATCGTCACGTGGTTAATGGATAAGTTTAAAGATTGCACTTTGGACGATTGATGAAGTCATTAATTTTAATTATTAAAAATGTCGTTTTTATTTTCACCACCAATCTTATCATTGTCAGCCTAATGGAGCTGTTTATGACAGGTAAGACTCGAAGTGAAAAGATTTAGACAATAGAAATAGAATCACATCAAGTGAAGTCAGGTTATGTCAAACTAGATGAGATCAGAAAAGATATTCACTCTTCAACCTAAAAGCTTTGCGCACAGAGGCCTAGACCTCATGAAACTGGTATGCGGACCTTTCGTCAAGCGGACGATTCGTCACATCATGGCTTGTTCGTCAAGCGGACGATTCGTCACATTATGGCCTGTTCGTCAAGCGAACGATTCGTCACATTATGGCCTGTTCGTCAAGCGGACGATTCGTCACGTCATGGCCTGTTCGTCAAGCGGACGATTCGTCACGTCATGGCCTGTTCGTCAAGCGGACGATTCGTCAGAGGACGTTTCGTCCACGGACGATTCGTCATGCGGACGGTTCGTCAGTTATAATATAGGGATGCGCTTCATGCACGTGGTGAGCGTAAATGTATGTAGTAAGAATGAAGTCAGATGAATTACAAAGTTAATTGTGACAACTAAGAAGTATTTTCTAACAGTTCTACTCTACTTGACGCTTATTTAGTTAAGAAGAACATAGAGGAATATAGAATACAGAGAAAAGAAGAATATCCAAGAATAAACGGAGCTGCGCCTGATTATAATTATGCGTGATTACTGCATCGTGACGCACTCCTCCGCCTCCGGGTTACGACTTAGATCGCTCGACAAAAGCGAGCTTCGTGTACGCCGGATGAAAACCCGTTTCGGTGACCGCGCTTTCTCAGTGGCACCGGCCCTAGATACTGGAACAGTCTTCCTCCCGCCCTGCGAGCGGCTGGCTCAGTTGACACCTTCCTATCCGGACTCAAGACTCACATTAAGGCCTATCCTGCTGTTTAGTTTAGTATGTGAGGCGCCCTTGTAACGGCATGGCTGTGTTACGGCGCCATAGAAATCGTGGTTGTTGTTATTATTATTATTATTATTATTATTATTGTTATTATTATTATTATTATTTTTTTGGCCCTGAGGTACTTCATTCCCCCAGGAACTTATGGACTATTATTAATTGAAGAATGTATGTCTGGTGGGTCAGGCCTCGTCTTCAGGAGTAGATGTATATTTTGCCCTTTGGATGTCTTTTATTATTTCCTGAGGGGGGGGGGGTGCTCGGTAGTGCAGTGGATAGCTCGGTAGTACCGTGGTTAGTAGTCTTTTATTATTTCCCCCTGATTCCTCCTCTTCTCCTTTGGGGTATTTTATTATTTTTCCTGATGCATAATTAATTACTTAGCTACCTTTTAAGAAGCCTGATATTGAAGATAAATTAAGTTTAAATGGTGCTAAAGGATAAACTAGGGGTGTTTCCATTGAAGAAACAATCAGCTAATAAACCAGTTAAAAGTCCTAGTCTTTTGTGTAAGCTAGAAACCAGTTAAAAATCAAGGTCGTATGAATACCGCCGAAAAGTCTCTAGCTAATATATTTAGTGCGTTGTGTGAAAAAACGAATATCTCGAGAAAATCGGTGTTGGTTACAAAAACTATGCTACAACCGGTTGAATTGTTATGCGCAGCTCCCGTACCCCCTCCGCCCGCAATTTGCATGTAATTCGCTCCATTTTTATACAGGTAGACGTTACCATGAGCGGTATTAGTGTCACAAAATTCTATATACGTCGAAACCAAATAGTATCCGGCTTTTCCGGGAGTGACACGAGTCAGTCTCGTACTTATGCCAGCATCGGTTTTGAATCTTTCATTATCGAAAGAAACTCTTGTGTGAGTTTTAGCGTCTATGGCTTGACGAGTGAAAGAATGAATGCTAAGCGCGGGACCGATTGAGATAGAATCTGCATACTGCTTCGTAGCTGCATCGCTGGCGCTGTTGGGTTTGTGTAGACCTGTAATGTAACCATCATGCATAAAGATGGTTGTATGCACATTTATTTGAGATGAAATATTGTATTGCGTCGACTTAACCATCTCTAACATGATTTCATTGTTTATTCTAAAACGAAATCCATCCATCGATTGTAATGTAATAGGATTGTTTAACGAACATTGTAGTTTATTTCGTATACTACCTAAGAAAATAGTGAATTCTTTATTATCTCCTCTCAAGTCCTTACAACCCATTGAACGCAGACGATCGGAGCCAACGTTTAAGAATAGATCACCAGTCATTGTATCACCAGTCTTAGCCACCTTCGATGCAACTTGTTCATTAACGTATTTCTTATTCGTCAAATGATTATCGTTGGACGGAGAATCGTCGTGATTCGTTATCAAATCAATGGCTTGACCCAACTTAAAGCCTCATCCATTGCTGCTGTCAAAGGTTTCGTTGTTGGTAGTCCTTTAATTTTGTGACCACCCATTTTTAAATTTCCAGTCGCGATGTTTGCTCCATCCAATCGAAGAAAACTCTCATTTATTTGACTAAGAGTAACTCCTCCAGCAATTACTCTTTGTGATGAACTAACATCGGTGTGACCGAATTTATCGACAGGCATTTTATATATAATAATAATTTTTAATGCAGATTAGTCATCGTATACATATAATTGCATTACCTGAATCCCTCGTGGAGAAAAATCATCCACTTGCGTTGATGTAACTCTGTAATATTGATACGCACCCGTAGGTCTAGTAATATTACAAAATTTCAGAACAGCCGGTGGATTCGTTGAAGAAGGGTATATGGGTAATTTTTCAAACACTACTCCATCATTGCTAGCGTCAAAATCGAAATAAGCTACAGATACGGTTTTCATCGCAATTCTCCAAATTTTAACTGGCTCAGGACATTTAATTTGTAACCAAGCCATTACTTGACCTGAATTCCAAGCTGTGTTAACATCGTCCTTGAGATTAGTGAAAGCATGGTAGGCTTTGCTTCTGGATAAACACTCACTGGCACTAGCAACGAATCCTGTCACACTTACATCAGCTTCCAAGGGAGGAATATATCCAACGTGGCACTTTTTCAGAGATTCATCGACGTAATTCTTTGTAGCGGCATCTTGAGCTGAAAGAGGATCGCTTAAATCGTTGATATTATTACTATTCATTAGGATATTTTGATAAACGTCGATTTTTCGATCGTTAGACGCTCTACCGATTCTCATTATATTTTCTACGCCTATTTTGCATAGAAATCCATCCGTCGATTGTAATGTAATAGGATTATTTAACGAACATTGTAGTTTATTTCGTATACTACCTAAGAAAATAGTGAATTCTTTATTTTCTCCTCTCAAGTCCTTACAACCCATTGAACGCAGACGATCGGAGCCAACGTTTAAGAACAAGTCGCCAGTCATTGTATCACCAGTTTTAGACACTTTCGAAGCATCAACGTATTTCTTATTCGTTAAATGATTATCGTTGGACGGAGAATCGTTGTGATTCGTTATGAAATCTATGGCTTGCCCCCTACTTAAAGCTTCATCCATTCCGGCAGTCGAAGTATTCGTTACTGGGAGACCTTTTATCACACATCCATTCATATTTAGATTTCCAGTCGGCAGATTTGTCCCATCCAATCGAAGAAAATTAGCATTTACTTGGCTAAGAGTAACACCTCCAGCGATTACTCTTCGTGATGTTCCTCCAGCAGCGGTGTGACCAAATTTATCGACAGGTATTTTATATAATAATAATTTTTAATGCAAGCCATTTATAACTTCTTGGAAATTCATTCCATCACCCACCATCTTCAATACATACAAACACAAATGACCACAAAATACTTCGTTATCGGGTTGTATTCGCTCGCTGTTATATAACACTGGACGGCGTAAATACTTTATCAGTTCTAGAGGGGGAGGAAGGCCGTAACTATCGAAATATATTTTCTCATTACCGCTCTTTAAGAAAGCGCACCAATGCTGACCGGTTCCTTTAGAATCGTCTAGATTCAATATCCCACATTCAATCCGTCTAGGTTTATTCGGCAGCTCGTCTCGCACGAAAACGCCTCTAAAATTCGGAATATTTAGTTTCTTAGCCGCTTCGATTAGATCCACATTCGATAAAGCAATATTCGGTAGCACTACTCCACAAACATCGATTTGTTTGACGCTCATTTATTAAATATAAACATTAATTAAAAGTTTTCAACGAATAGTGACCATATGCCAAAGTATGAATGCCATCTTGCATTATTACCCGTTTATCGTCATCTGCAGATAATGCAACTTTATTGATTTCTTCTGTATAAATATCGTGATGATAAGATCTAATAACATTCATCGTTCGTTGTTGTTCTTTTTTGGTAAATAAGCAGTCTCTATAATCTTCGTGAGTAATAGTTTTCTGGACAACATTCTTCTTAATACCTTTACATTTCTTGTGCTCATCTCCAACAGCCATCTTATAAGAATACAACTTTGCTCGCAACCCGATAAATTCTTTTATCTGTTTCCCACTAGTTTCATCCTTGAACATTCCAATAACTTTTTTATTTACTCCAACCTCAATACCAGATGGATGATCTTTCGAGTATTCACTCGTATCGAATCGAGTTTTAATATCTTCTGCGATATCTGAGTAAAAGTCTTCAGTTTTAATTTCGTATGTCAAAGAATCTGTATCAGTAAATAATAATTTAGCTCTATTTCCGTATTTAGTCTTGATGTAATTGTAATGAAAGTCGTACATCAACGTTTTACTCAAATCTAATATGCACATGCCAAGATAGATAGGTTTATTATAGTACAATTTAGTTTTTTTCATGTGAACGGCTATTAGATTTTCATCGAAAATAGTACATCTATCGTAATTAGGTTTAGCGGCTAGTTCAATAGCCCTCTCCTCCTGACACACTAACTCTACATCAACACGATTTTCAATGTTCTCACAAGTTTTTCCAAAGACACTGTTATTCATTAACTTGAAAAAGTCTTTCTCAAAGTCATTAGTAGCTTTCGTTCTAAGAGCTGTATTTAAATCGATATACTTTTTCAACCAATCACTTTCCTCGAATAGTATACCTCTATGCACCTTTGTTATTTTCAGACCTAAGCTCTCGTACAGCTTCAGATTATCATAGTGTAGCACATACTTCTTTTTATCGTTTAAGTTTGGAATTAACTTTTTGACTTTGTCAATCTCAATGCTTTCAGGAGCTAACGGAAAATCGTTATGCAGGTCGTGTAACTCTTTAGGATATTCCAAATCAACTTCCAATATGCATGGAATACTTCTCCAATTTTTTAATTCATCTTCGTTCATCCATTTGAACCCGTGAGTAGGTAAAGGTTTGATCATAGCCCATCCATATAGATTATTCGCATCCAGGTAAGTGATAAATGTAGAATTTTCGTTACTATTGAAATCGCTCATATATTTATTATTCGCTTTCCCGTAACGATTTGATATTGTGCTCACTCCTCCTCTCATCCCTTGCCTAAGCATCAGAATCATATCATAATCATTCAATAACTCCAATTTCACGCCTGTCAATTTTGAAGCGGCATCCCAGGCTAAGCCAGGAGATGTATAATACCATGCAGGGTCAAGCGTATAGTTCTTCATACACACATCTCTAAAGTTTTCGAAAACATCGGCAAGCAACAGAACATCCGAAACGTTGTATAAATCGTGATATTCTCTGAATGTTTTGCATCCAAATTCCTTCCATACCGTTTTTGCATGCTCGTAGTCTTCATCGCTAATATTCGAATCATTTAGCTTAGAATAGAAAGCGGATTTTGGTGGTAGTTCGGTTTCATTAAAGGTAGTAAATGAATCGACGTAGTCATAAGGATATATGCCTTTTCTTAGCAAAAGATCGAGCTTCTTTCCAGTATATCGTTTCCCAATATTTTTACACTGGTCTTTGCTTAGGTTCCTCGATAAAGCATCAAGACTAGAAGCCATAAATTTAAAACTGTCGATAAAACGCAGTTGTCGCTTGACGGTAATCTCTTTTCCCTCTTTATTTACAAACTTATCAACAACGACCTCTCTGCTAAAAGATATATACTTTTCCTCGTTATTAGGTATGCAATTAATTTTCTCTCCATTATTACCTCTCAGTTTCTTAATGAACAGATGACAATCGTACCCGGAAAGATTATGAAACACTACAGGAAAAAACTTGGGGATTTTATAGTCTAAATTACAAATGTTATGAGCAGCCCCTCTAAATTTACCGCTAAGATGACAGTGATCTCTCACTCGGTCTTCGCCCAACGGTTTTTCACAGATATGGCATATAGTAGCTCCATCAAAACACTTCTTGTCCTCTTCTGTAAATATCATCTTCTTAGGGAATTTGAATTGATTATATATTTGTTTTATATTCTCTGTGAGTTTATCTACAAATACTTGGCCAACATCATCATCTTCGCTTTCAGCCGTAAACGTCACAGGATCTTGAGAATATACACTATCGTCGAAACATTTTATGTGGTAACAAAAGGAGCTAGGAGTATGCTTTTGATATTTATTAGTGTACGACAACTCTGGATTTGGTTGGCATGTATCGATCGGTTTTACAAAAGACTCAAAATCTGCGTAGACTATAAACGGAACTCTCATAGAATTGTTATAATTTTTAAAACTTAACATAGTTCCTTTTTCTGGCATTTCTATTTTTTTTGCGTTATGGTGTTTGCAGTACTCATTATGGTTGTTAAGCGCTTCTGTCGTTGTGAAACCATTCATACACCTTTTACAATAGTGCGCTGAATAATGCGAATTTGCTGTTCGGAACGTCATCAATCGGTTAAAATTCTTTATCCAGCAATAATGTTTCCGTTCTCCGTTGGAAATAAGCAATAGATCTACACAAATATCGCTTTCACAGTTAGACAGATAAAGCGGATAGACATGTTTTTCGTAACCAAATATATTAACACTAATATTATTATTTCTCTCAAATTTACCTATCACATTAGCATCAGTCGCTACCGGAAACTCAATACCACTCCAATTAAGTTTTTTCGATTGTTCTTTCAAAGCTTTCGTTATTTTTTCCGGATTTTTCACAACCGGATTCAAAGCTCTAGTGATACACCATTTGAAACATTCTTCGTCGTCGTTTTTCATATTTATAATAGCCTTTTTTATTAGCTAAGAAGCTGGGAAGTGGAATGTAAGAACTACCTCTTAAGGGTGTATATTTTACCGTATTTATATCTAATTTTACAACCGCTTTAAATCTCCAATTACTTCCTTGCATCTGAAAACTAGCCATGGACTCCATGATTTTATCCTTTTTTCTGCTGTATATTTCATTCAAGTCGGTTGCTTCTAAAATAACTTCTGCCCTCGAAAGGAATGGTATATCCTGTGAATTTACTTCTCCAGATTTCATATCTACTCGTTCCATAGTACAAGTAAGAACTAAATTAGTCTTTGTCTGGCGATTGTTCGACAACAGATGTACTACCTGCGGTCTGACGAAATCAAGAAACGACGAGGCATCCATTCCATTAATTCCATCCATTGTATATTGCTTGGTAAATCCTTTAATAGCCGACGCTGTTTCTCGAATTTTAATTTTATCAAATATCCTGGAAACAGTTGACTTCAACGATTCGAGTTTTTCATTTACGACTTTAGTGTCTCGTTCAGGCACATATCTAAGTAGCCAATCCGCAAAATCATTTAATTTGGATCTAACCCTATTTTTGTATTTTCTCTTAGGCGCTACTGGTTTGTACTTACCAGGTGTGGGTGTAAGCGTAGGAACCTTAATGTCAGGAACCGATGAGTCGAGCAAGTGTTCAACATGGTTCATGTTTCTTAAACTACTTTTCTTTAAATCCATTTTATCTTACCACGCAAAAACATTAATATCCATATTCGAACACTTCAATTTCATACATGTATCTATCTCTCATACACTTTAATTTCGTATCTATCTCTCCAGACATTTCCGTTATGATAAGCTATTATGCCAGCACTCTGACCATACGCCTTAGCAGCTTTATACATCGATGGATACGAGGTAACAACGCCAGTCTCTCGATCTATAATATCTACTCTTCTCGGTTGTTTCCTGATACTACCCAGCGTGTCATGTCGATATGACACAGACTTGTAGTCCGTCGGAAGAATATTCTTTTCAATCAATACAGCTATCATTTGAGGTTTGTTGAGATGTGAAGTGCCTGTAACATTGTTATGCTTGGCCAACATTCTAAGCTCTGGTAGCTTCATAATATATAAGTATTCTTTAAATCAATTTTCCATACACTACACTCATTTTCTGCCCATCCGATTGGAACTGCAGCAACCTATCTGAAATTACGACAGCATACGCTTCGGTGTCGGCTGGCACTGCTGCGTTGAAAAGAGCCTTAATCTGAATATCAACGACTGAAGATTTCAAACGCTCGGATTGCTTGCTTACATCGAACACGAACAACGGATATAATTCTTTATAATCTACAGGTGTTATATTGCTTTGGGTAATCAACCGATCCATACCATAGAATTTTTGACTAAAGGAGGACGCGTCTCTGTACGCTCTGGAGAATTGTTGATTAGGAAACGACAGGTTATGATCGACAGCTGGATATCTTTCTTGATTCATCATCACATATATGTTCTTGAGATCGCAGTGATTAAAGAGTGCTGGATTAGCTTCCTGATCACCGCTACGACTCGTCTGAAATCCTACGATGATATATCTAGGTTTCTCCGGTGATGTTTTAACGCTTAATCTCCAACTGAAACTTGTCGACTGAGGAACTGTTATCGTGTCGCATTGACGAGCTCTATACGAAACTGGCAACGTTAATTTCGATTCAATCGTCTTATACAACTGCATTCGTTCCATATCGGAAGGAATAACGTGTGGAATAAACCATGAAATTTTGTTTATCGCAACTTTTCCAGCAGCTGCAGCGTTATCTCGGAATATTGCATCATCGTCGGCTTTACGAACTAATGTCAGCGTCTGTTTGAAGCCGTAAATAATCTTGTCGTAATCATCGCAAAACCCGAAAATATGCTTCAACGGAACAATAAAGCTGAACATTCCTTTAGTGTTTGGTTTGCGAATGAGAAAGCTTTGTCTAGTGGCAAATCCGGGGTTGTCCGCAATAACAGCAGTCGCTCCAGTGTCTTTATACCACAACTGATTTAAGCCTTGAGTCAGCTGAAAATCGTTTGGATACGTAAGTAAACCGAGCATCGTTGTAGCTTGACCCGGATGAAATAGCGTTTCGATTTCTTGATTAGATAACTGATAGGATATTTGACTGAATAGATACATAAGCCCATTATTCGTAAGAGCGACTAAATCGGCATTAACGTATGCGGTGTCATCAGCTTTAATTAGTCTTCCTTCGAATTGTAGATACGATTCTGCTGGGTGACTGTATAAGTCTTGTAATTCAATATTTATTCTTATTTCACCAGAACTGTTAAGGTTAGTTCTCGCTACAGGTTCGTACTCATGCCATTCGTATCGCTCGATACCTTCATCGATCAATGGTTGCTCTGTGAATCTTAGAATATCGGATTGCATTTTATTATACATATATTTTTAAATAAGAAAATAAACTTAAGCAAAATAAATTTAAATTGCCATTTTCAAACCACCTCCGTTTAAGCGTTTTACGAGATCTTGAATTCTTATAGCTCCACCTGTCATTTGCGGATTCAACCCAAGTAATCTAGCTAGAATGACTTTAGTTTCCTGAGTTATCGGCTGCTGAACAGGAGCTGTAGGGAGTATCTTATTGAGTAATCGTTTTCCAACGTCGATCGCCTTATCCTTAGCAACACTCCCAATCTCTTTGACGGCTGTGCTCGCAATTTGTTTGGCTGCATTCGATGTCACTAGTCTTTTGAGAAATCCTGCAATGGAATCGAATATTCCTGCTCCACCGACAACGTGTACTTTTTTATAACTTCTTCTCGCAAGGACCAGCATTTCTATATCATCAATTTTTAAATTAGATCATCAATTTTTAATTAGATCATCAATTTTTAAATTAGATCGTCAATTTTTTATATTCATCTTTGGTTATCACTCTTTGTCTTAGTAACTCATCCGTCATACCTACAATTTCATTTCTTACACCCGTATTTCCCGCTTTGTAGCTATATATTCGCAACTCTAATTGTTTTACTAATTCGTTAGGATCTGAAGGAATGGTAATTATTCCGCTTCCTGTTTTACCTCTTAACTTCATGTAATCGTCCCATATGGGTTTTATTATCTTTGCATATTTTACACTTCTAGACGATTTAGGTTTGTTTGGTTTATTTGGCTGACTCATGGCATTCGTTTTAATTAGAATCTCGGCGTATTCTTCGAGATCACGATTATCATAAATTGAACTGTTTGGACTAGCTAACGTTAACAATTCCCATAATCCTGGAGTTCCTTGATAAGTTGTGGTTCCAACTGTAATATCATTTCCTTGGATTGAGGCTTCGCTGTCACCGATGTAGAATTTTCCATCTCTTGATCTTAATCCGAATGTTGTATCCACAAGTCTTTTATCAGAAGCATATTTTTTAAGGTATTCAACTGCAATATTTCCTAATTCTAACCTTCTAATGTCTTCTACTGGGTCATCGTCATCGTACGCCTCTATAGACGGATACTGAGGAAATTGAATAGTTTTCAAGGAATCTGGAAGTGACTTTAGAGCGAGTGATGTTGCTGCAGAGTTATCTTTTATTGTCGACAGCAAAGCGTTTTGTTCTTTTGAAATTGCTGATTGAGAGTCGACTATTGGTTTGTAGATTTTCGTTAATTCTCGTTGAAGTCCAAGATCATCTATTCTCTCTGAGAGAAAGTTTTGTTTAATATTTTTTTTTTTTTAAACTCTTCGATAATAAAATCTCTTTTTGCGGGATCACTAATTTTCAGTAGTGACATTTTCTTATTATAAGTATAATGTTTAAAACGTAACGTAAAACGTAAACATAAAACGTAAACATAAAACGTACAATTTATGCATCGTAGTAATTAACGTAACATATGGAGTCTTTTTCGTTTATAGTAACTGCTGAATCGGAGTTGTTTTGTATTGTAATTATTATATCCTCTGCGTCCTCTAGGACAGTACCATCTTGAAGACTCAGTCTGAGTTGTTTCAACTTCTGTCTAAGAGAGACTAGACACATTCCACTGGTCATTCGGACTCCAAGGCCTACTTCTACTGTAATATTTGTCTTTGGTTCAATCGTTATCGCTTGCTGAGCAAAAATCTCATATCTGTCGCCTGCTCGTTGTCTTGCAGGAGCGTGAGTGACCACTTTAGGCAACCAAATTATCGTACTCACACGAGGCTTTCGTTTGGTGATAAATTTGTGTATTGGGTGACCGTATCCAGACATTTATATAAGAGATTGTTTAAAGTAACATTCCAAGAATAGGAATATTTTTAAATGGTGAATTGGGACCAAGTATAAGACCTTCACCGCTGATATATCCTGCTCCTCTTTTCATAAACAGACCAGAACCCGATATCGAACTACCCTTTTTCCACGGAGATAGAAAAAGACCTTCCCCAGCAGGTCTTATCTTACAGCATGATCCTCCTTTCTTAACGTAGAGCACGCCAGATCCGCTTATCGGGTGTGAGATCGAAGATCCACTTATTTTATCGACAATTTTGGAACCAGCAGCAGAACCCAATCCTGTTAAGGCTCCTGTGGCTAAACTCGGGAGAACACTAGACAGTAGAAACTTTCCGGCTGTTGCTAAGAACGGTAGAATAGCGCCAATAAATCCGCCTTCGACTCTCGCATTGTCTTCTAATTGCTTTTTACCCATTTTAATTGTCAAACCAGTTCCATTCTGATACGCTTTCGTTATCTTGTTAATTTGCCTCTGGTTTAGAGCTAATACATGCTCACCAGTTATGTCTCCATGAGAAAGTCTTATACTCACTCCAGTTCCTGCTTGAACAGCTCGCCTAATCTTCTCTTTTTGCCCTTCAGAAATATTAACTTTGACCTTAGCGTAAGCGCTCATCTTATATTAAATATAAACTTTAAATTAAACCTCTCTTATGTGAAATCGTATCGACAATTCCTCACCTCTTAAATTAATTAGTTTTCCATTTTGGTCTATTAGTTTTGTTTCCATCGATGAAATAGAGTATAGCGTTATTGGAAGATAAACCAGATTATGAGGAGATTCGATTATCTTATAACCAGGCCCGACCGATGGAAAGAAAGAATAAATTATGTTCTCCGTAGTTCCGTTGGCATACGATGATCCTATTATATCACTGGTAACACGTAAACTATTCACGCTGTTTATATTGACTATGTGCTCGGATTCGTTATATCCTTCGGAGTATACACGACTCTGAAATCCTAGAACCGTACTAATTGCATTTGGTACTGTAAAATCAACTTTATAGTTCTCATCAATTTCCAAAACAGCCTTCAAAGTATTGTTATTTGGTTGCAACTTTATACATTGTCCATGACCTTCTTCTTTTAGAATTCTCTGTATGTAATCGTTTAAGTCTACGATTTCATAGCAACCGGTTGGAATGTCTAAATCTTTCCACGTTACACCGTTATCTGACGAATATACGAATTTATTATTTGTTTCGTCTATATTGGGATAACTGAAGTAAGTTTCAAGATTAACAAGGGCCATTTCATACGTTTTACTTTTGTCCAGTTCGATTAGTGGATTAAATTTCGTTCGAATTCGTGTGCTCCTTTCGCTCAACAAAATGCAAAAGGATTCTTTAGCCTCTGTGTTGCGTGCAATCGTTTGAGTATTAGATAAAATTTCGTCAAGAAGGGTTTCCATTTTAGATAGCTATTTTTAAACCTAGAATATAAAATCTTAAATTTTGTTATCATTTTATTATTGCTTTTATTTAATGTAAAATGTATCTAATCCAGATCTGTACCTGCCCTTATTTGTTTTACTAGTCAAGTCAATAACCACAAAACCATGCGTTTCATCCCACGCAGTTTTGCATAGTTTTCGAAATTCTTCAATAGTCATATCATCTACGCCTATATGATCGCTGTATATATGATTAATATTTTTGAGGTCTTGGGGGAATAGACATATAAAGTTAGCATTCTCTCTTATAGTTTGTCTAGGAAGCTTGAAATAATTTTGTGCTAGGTAAAAGCAGTCTACATTACTATGCCTACCTCTTATGTAATACGATTCGCATTTATTTTGCCGTTCTAACTGTAAATCATCAAAAATCATGAGATTCTTCTTATCTCGACTTAAGTCTCGTGGATCTGGAACATCTTCAGAGGTTTCAAAGAACTTGCAGTCAATATCCGATTTTTCCCCCATGTTTTTAGACATCTCCTCGACAACGGCGGTCGGTGATACATTTAATTTCATTATCTCATCTCGATTATCAAAAAGTCTTATAATTGCTTCCTTTGGCAATTTCTCTTCGAATGCCTTCTTGAGTATCTTGTATTCTGGTTGGAAGAGACTTTTACCGAAGATATGTAGGTTATCGTAATCTAACCAACCAGGTCTCAGTAATAAATTAAGTAGTAATATTGTCTTGCCGCATTGAGACTTACCGACGATCAAACCTCTGATGCTTCTTGGTAGGAGAGGACTGTTAAAGCGTTTACTTGATTCTTCATTCCACGATAGGTCTTGGACTTCCATTTTAATTATATTATATTAAAATGGAGCACAGCTCGTATTGCGTAAAATGTAAACGAAAAACTGAATCCCAAGATATTCAACGAGTCGTTAGTAAGAATGGTAGATCTATGCTTAGATGTGTATGCGTTGATTGTGGCGCTAGAAAAACTCAGTTTACTAAAATGTCTACTACAGGTGGAGATTTGGTCTCAGCTCTCAATTCTGCTACTTCCAACATTAAACTTCCATGGGCAAAGTACCCAGGTGAACTACATCTTCCAGGACATTCTTTCACGGGTCCAGGAACTCGATTGGATTTGCGATTGAATAGTGATGGAACACCAAAAGATTGGAGTAAACCAGTAGACAGAGTTGATGCAGCAGCCTATCGTCATGACCTAGCCTATGCTAAACATACTGATACAGCAGGGAGAAACGTCGCTGACAGAGCTATGATAGATGAATTAAATAATATATCTAATCCTACTTTCCGCGAACGAATTGAAATATCTATAGTAAAACCAATATTATCGACGAAGACCCATTTTGGAATGGGATTGAAAAAAAAGCTCTGAGATGGACAGACCAACTTGCTGACGAATTGCATAAACCTATAGTCAGGAAGTTCAGGAAGCGAGTTGTTTATGTGCAGGGAGTGGACAAAGTTTGGGCGGCTGACTTGATTGACATGCAGGCTTATGCTAAATTTAATTCTGGTGTGAAATATTTGTTAAGCGTCATTGATATATTCTCCAAGTATGCATTTATTCAGCCGTTAAAAGATAAGCGCGGAGAATCTGTGGCAGATGCTTTCGTTAAAATATTTAATACGAGCAAAAGAAGGGGTGAAAAACTTTGGGTCGATAAGGGAACAGAATTCTATAATAAACAGGTAAAATCATTAGGTATGCAGTTGTACTCAACTGAGAATGAAGAGAAATCTTGTATCGTAGAAAGATTTAATAGAACAGTAAAAGAGAAGATGTTTAAATATTTTACAGCAAACTCAACTCAGAGATATATCGATGTTTTAGATAATATGGTTAGTTTATACAACAACACAAGACATTCTTCCATTAAAATGACTCCTGTTAAAGCGAGCATCAAAGCAAACGAATGGGTTGTGTGGATGAATCTGTATGGTGATGCTGTACCTGAAACTGTTAAACCTAAATTTTCGGTAGGAGATAAAGTAAGAATTTCTAAGAAGAAAAAGACATTTGAGAAAGGCTACACAAATCGTTGGACACAAGAAATTTTTACTATAACACAAATCCAATACACAGACCCTATAACCTATAAAATATCTGACTATCATGGAGAAGAAATAAAAGGGACATTTTATGAAGCTGAGTTACAATCGACAACGCAAGATACATTTAAAATAGAAAAGATTATTAGGAAACGTGGAAACCGTTCATTGGTTAAATGGTTAGGCTATGATGATTCATTCAATACATGGATTGATAATAAAGACTTGATATCATTGTGATTTTAACTGATTTACTACTACTATTAGCAAACTGATTTACTACTACAGCCCTTGTGCAATCATTACTTCTCTATGAATAACAACACGCTGTAATAACAAGTTCTAATGTACATTCGCAGCCTGTTCTAAGAAGAAAAAGACATTCGAGAAAACAAAATTCTTGACTTTTTGAAACGGATGACAAAAAAAAAAAAAAAAAAAAAAAAAAAAAAAACCTAGGGGAAAAAAAAAAAAAAAAAAAAAAAACCTAGAAAAAAAAACCTAGAAAAAAAGTTAGAAAAAAAACCTAGGAAAAAAAACTTAGAAAAAAAAAACCTAGAAAAAAAAATCCTAGAAAAAAAGTTAGAAAAAAAAGTTAGAAAATTTTTTGTCTTCTTGTCCTGTAAAGTTGCCTATCTCGGGACAAAAATTTATCTTGGGGACAGAACCGGAAGTTTGGGGACAGATTCAGAGGTGAAGGACGATTTTTCAACAAATTGCACCGCGTAGGATAAGACTTTATCGCATTGCACCGCGTGTCATAAGATCTATCGTATTGTGCTCTGTGTGAAGTGTCAACGATGTTATAGGCCGGTTGCTGCGTGGCTTTTAATAGGTAGCAGGTGTGCACTGTTGCTGTATCTAACGTCTACCTGTATAGAAATGGGTTGAATTACATGCAAATTGCGGGCGGAGGGGGTACGGGAGCTGCGTATAACAATTCAACCGGTAGTGGCATAGTTTTCGTAACCAACACCGATTTTCTCGAGATATTCGTTTATTCGCACATCGCACTAAGTATATTAGCTAGAGACTTTTCGGCAGTATTCTTACGACCTTGATTTTTAACTGCTTTGTAGCTTATACAAAAGACCAAGACTTTTAACTGGTTTATTAGCTGATTGTTTCTTCAATGGAAAACACCCCCAGATTATCCTTTAGCACCATTTAAACTTAATTTATCTTCAATATCAGATTTCTTAAAAGGTAGCTAAGTAATTAATTATGCATCAGGAAAAATAATAAAATACCCCAAAGGAGAAGAGGAGGAATCAGGGGGAAATAATAAAAGACTACTAACCACGGTACTACCGAGCTATCCACTGCACTACCGAGCACCCCCCTCAGGAAATAATAAAAGACATCCAAAGGGCAAAATATACATCTACTTTCAGGGTGTGAGGAAAAAGTGCCTTTGAAAGCGACCAGGTTGTAGCGTTGGATGCAAATGGACAGACGTTGAAAAAGAAAAAAGGCTTCACGTCTGTCACCACTGATAGAAGAAATGCGGCTGCCAATTTCATTAATGAAGTCTGAGGCCGACGGGTTGAGCGGACCCAATGTCTCTATGGCCACCGGCTGGAAGATGTAGGAAGTGGGCAGGCCTCCGTATTTTTGTTCTTTGCGGATGGCCGCCTGCACTGATGCAGGCTCGACCAAACCGTTCGGGTGGGCTATGTACGAGGCGGCACACGTATGAACGATGGTGGCATCCCACGCCAAGTATTTTCCCCCTGACCAGGGTATGAGGGTTGCCCCGTCCGGCCTTTTTCCATCGGATCTGAAGAGACCCGCCGGTTCCTTGATGCTTGGAATGTCAGCTCTGAGGAGGGCACGCCAAATGATGTCATTTATGGCGTGGTGACGAAGGGAGCGACCCATGGCTCTCCTACAGACGAACCCATGATGGCCCTCGGGGCCAACTCCCTCGCCACAGTGGTATGTGTGAGGACCACACAAGTCCAAACCCAACCTCAGACCCACCGCCACCCGGACAGCCTCATTATCCAGGACAAGGCCACAAACGGCGATTGGAAGCGCGAACAGCCAGTCAGCTGAATGGGGACTGCCCGACGCGTCCAGCCTGGCTCGGTTGACTAACCCGACGGCACTTTGGCGGATTTCCGCTTTGTCCTTTTCAACCAGGGGCCTGTTTTCCGGGTAAGGGGTGCATTGTCGCCGGCAAGGTGTCACGACGGGCCTCTAACAGATCCGACACGAACTGGTCAGGAGCTGCCACACCAGCCGCAAGGATGGCAGATTGCAGGTCGAGAGTCGACGCGGCTGAAGCCAAAAAGGCGGAAGAAGCCAGCGAAGCGACTCTACGGATGCCAAGTCCGCCATCTTTGATTGGTAGCCCGGCCTGGAGCCACTGGAGATCATTGAGAGAGCAGTTAACAATGGTCTCAATGCCCGTCCTCATGAGTCCATCTAATGTTACTAGGGCAGGGTGGTCAAAGCAGGGGGAGCAACGGAGAAGGTAACTCACTTTCGAAGCGCCGAATGAAGAACGCAGTAAGATCAAGGCATTCTGTGAAGGCAAAAGACGCAGTCTCTCCAAAGCTCGCCTGAACACATCCGCATGACGTGCCAAAGCATCGTCCAGCGCCTTCCCCCTAAACAAAGGAGCACCCAGCAAAAGTAGTGCTGTTCCCTCGACCCTAGTGTAGCTCGACAAGGGAGGTGCTAATTCCAATGTGGAGTCCGGGGAGAAAACCTCGCACTTGGTTGGGTTAAGGTGAAGGCCCAACAGTGGTCCCAATCCCACTACCAACTGCACGTCCCGGGCCACAGACTCCATGTTGCCGCCGAGAGTCAAATCGTCAAGGAATCCAACTTTGAGGTCAGACTCTAGCGATTCCAGCACCGGTTGCAATGGTAGACTAAAAAGGAGAGGGCCCAATGGGTCGCCCTGCTGGGGGCCAACCTGCGATGACAGAAACAGGTGACCAAACTTAAGGACAGATGGAATCGAATATGCTTGGTGAACAAATGGATAGATCTCTGGAATGATCTTGTGGACCGAATCCAACATGACGTCACGCCGTAAAGAGTTAAATGCGTTGGTGAAGTCCAGCTTCACCAACACCTGATCGCTACGCATACTGCTGATAAATCTTCGGGTAGCATGGACAGCGGCCTCACAGCCGCCCGGGACGCCGATTCCCAGCTGCAGTGGCGCAAAATGAGATGGAAGTTTAGATATTGCATACTTATTTGCACATTTGGCAGCTAGTCTTCGCCAAATGTAGCCAACTGCTATCGGTCTCAATATTATTATTATTATTATTATTATTATTATTATTATTATTATTATTATTATTATTATTATTATTATTATTATTATTATTATTATTATTATTATTATTATTATTATTATTATTATTGTCAGCTAATTTAATCAGTGCACGCCGATTGTCGTACAGCGACGTAAGTAGGCCAGGTGCAAATTGCCGCGCGGCGTCTGCACAGGTGATTGTCTGGACAGCACGTGACGTCTAGACGAGCGTACGTTAATTGTACAAGAAGGGAGTGGAAGCGAAGAAGGAGAGTTGCGTGTTGAGAGCCGTTGAGATAGGCTGTAAGAGTTGTTGTTGAGTTGCGATAGAGTAGACTGATGAAGATAGTAGTCGTGTAGTTGTTATGATAACGCAAGTGTAGTCATTGTTGTGTTGTTGCTGATCGTTTTACTTTATATCGGATTTTGGAGTATAATAAGAAGAGTTAAACACGTCGTCGTTGTTGGTTAACAAAACAGTGAAAGACTGTAGATTCTTTAACCTAGCCTTTTAGCTAATGAAACAGTTATCTAGGGATAGGCCTACGCTACCACGAACTTATACGAAGAAGCTTCCGAAGAGACTGAAGGTCACACGTAGAGAAGAAGAGGGAAAAGACATGTGACATTTGGTGGCAGCGGTGGGATAACGATCCAAGTTGCAGGATAACGATCCAAGTTGCAGGATAACGATCCAAGTTGCAGGAGAACGATCGTAGTTACGAACGGAGGGATTCTATTCAATCAACAGACGTTGTGGAGGAACGGACGCTGCGAATTTATCGAGGAGCCGAGCACACGGGAGAAGCAACGATACATCGAGCATCCGTACGTCAGTGAGAAACGACAACACAACGACTACGAGGTAGAAAAAACTTGCTTGTCTATTGAAGTTTGCTTAAAGAATTGAAGTCAGTCAATTGCAAACATTTGAAGAGTAGCCTACTATTTATCGACTAGCATCAGTAAAGTAAAGAAGTAAGATGGAGAAACTTACGGAGAAAAAGCAAGCAAATATTAAGAAAATGTCTACTGATAGACTGATAAAACTGCTAATTGAAGCAGATCTAGACGCAGAAGAAGTTGAACAAATGTCGAGGGAAGAATTGATGAGAAATTTAGCCGAGGTTTGGGCTAAGAAAGAAGAAGAAGGTGCTGTCGGAGGCGCTGCGGAGAAGCCAGTGGAGAAGCCTGAGGCACCGATGTCTATGGAGGCGTTGCTGCAATTCATGATAATGAAAGAGGAGCAGCGTAAACAAGAGGAGAAAGAGCGTAAACAAGAAGAAAAAGAGAAAGAAGAGCAGCGCAGACAAGAGGAGAAAGAGCGTAAACAAGAGGAGAAAGAGCGTAAACAAGAGGAGAAAGAGAAAGAGGAGCAACGAGCGGAAAGAGCAGAAAAATTAGAAAGGATAAGACAACAAGAGATAGACATGCAGAAGCAACAGTTCCAGCTTCAGTTAGAACAAATGAAAATAGATCGTGACGAATCAGAACGAAGAAGGATGGAGTTAATGATAGAGTACGAAAAAGCAAGAAAAAGCGATGAAGAAATACGAAAGCAGCAGATTGAGGACAAAAAGGCTCGCGAGGAAGAAAAAGAAAAGATGCGTTTACAAGAACTGGAGAGAGCAGAAGAAATTCGTCAGGAAGAATTTCAAGCCGGAAAAGACAATTTGGAAAAAGCAGAAAGAGAAAGAGAAGAGCAGATGCAGTTAGAACAAAAGAAACTTGCTATCAAGGAGGCTCAACTTAAAGAAATGGCCATTGAAAAAGAAGAACGCAGAAAGCAGTTAGAACTGTTGCAGCAGAAGATTGAACAAGAAGAACTGCGGAGAATCGAAGATCAAGATCGACTGAAGAAGAGGGACGAAGATGGTCGTAAGAGCCGGGAAGTATCAGAACAGATTAGGCTCAAAGAAAGTGAGACAATGGTGTCCAAGATTAAGAAGATAGGTGACGCAATGAAGCATGTGTTACCGAAGATGCCGTATGATATGATGGAAGTGCCATTATATTTTGAAACAGTTGAAAATGCATTCAATAGCTTCGCTGTGGAAAAGCAATATTGGGTGAAATTGTTGTTGCCATTGATGACCCCGAGAGCGCGAACGGTATTGAATCGATTGTCATTTGAGAATTTAGATAAATACGATGCAGTGAAAGAGCATTTGTTGAAGGAATTCAAGTTAACAGCTCGTGAGTACAGGTCAAGGTTTGCAGATGCTAAGAAGACAGCCGAAGAAACGTATACGATGTTCACGGCTAGGCTGAAGAACCTGTTGAATTATTATGTCCGAAGTAGACGAGTGGACAAAGACTACGAGAAGCTGTTTGATTTGTTAGTGGCGGATAAGCTGAAAGAATGTTTACCACCAGGTCCACTACAGTTTGTCTTAGCAAAAGAGGGCACAGAATGCTTGGAAGCTAGTAATGTTGCAGATCTCGCAGATATACATGTAAACAATCGGATTGGTGTGATGTTCCAAGACAAACCGAAATTTGAAGCATGGGACAATAGTTCAAAGCAACCCAAGTGGAACAAGGATAGCAAAGACACCGGAAGCCAAGCCCAGAGTAATGATGCAAAGAAAGATGATTATTCTGGAAAGCAGTGGTCGCAAGATAAACAACAGTCAACGTGGGACAGACAAGCCTACAATCGAACTCCGCCGCTGGGACGCCCAACAGAAAGTAATGCATCTTACACGCCGTACAACAAGTGGGAGAACAAGGAGCAAAGAAGTTTTATCAAGAAGCGTTGCCACAATTGCAATTCTGATAAACACCTAATAAAACATTGCCAAGCACCAGGAGCGGCAAATCTGAGGAAGAACTTTAGCAGAAGTGCAGAAAATCTTCGAGTAAACCAGATACAAGTGATAAATGCACCTCCTGGTTGGGAAGAACAATGCAACCAAGAAACAGAAGTAAAGTCAGTGATGAAGTGTACGCCGCAGTTCACCATACTGAAAGAAGCGATAAAGACTACTTCCATTGCAGAAAGTTGTCGAGAAACAAAAAGTAAAGAGGAGTGTCAACGCATAAAGAAGATATCGTTGCAGCATGTAAATGTGGAGATACGTGGGACTGATGGGCAGCCTGTGCAAGTCGAGGCGTTGATTGACTCGGGGACCGAGATACCAGTAATCAACGAGGAACTACTGAAAGGAACGACAGTAGAAGAAATCGGCAGAGTTCATTTGCAATGTGTAGCTGGAGAGCCGATTCCAGCTAAGTTGGTGAAAATCGAAGTGCGGATGAGCGGTCGTAACGAAGGAGCAGCTACAGAGGACAGGACAATAAATATCGCGCCATATTTAACTTTAGTGTGTGCCAGCATTTCAGCAGAACTGTGTAAAGAAAATCCAGAAAAGTTCCTGCTACATCCAGAGATAATTGCAGAACTGAAAGAGGTTCCACCAATCAGTATATTGCAAGGAGAGCTACAAGCGAATGTGACTACAAGAGCACAAAGTCGGAGAGCAGAAGTCGAAGACGGAGAAGATGAAACGATAAACGAAAGTTCGCAAGAAGATGACACGGAAAGCGAAGATGAACTCAGCATCCAAGATGACGAAAGAACAACATCTGAGAACAATGAAACTGAAGAAGAGATGGCTGCATGTGAACGAAATGATAGTGAAGATTCCGGAAGCGACGCTGAACTGGAGACAAGTATGAGGGACTTGTTCACAGAGAATTCGAACGATGAAAGACAGCTGGAAGATGCGAAGAAATTTGAGGAGCAGCAGAGAAATGACGAGTCACTGAAATCGTGGTGGAGGATCGCTGAAGACCAAGGATCAGAGTTTATCGTGGTGAATGGATTGCTGTATAAGAAGCATCAAATGCTGGATCAGCTTGTGTATCAGTTGGTGTTACCGAAAGAGAGAAGAATTCAAGTAATGGAATTAGCTCACGAGTCAGTATTTGGCGGACACTTGGGAGAAGAGAAGACACGAGAGAGAATCAAGTTGTCCTTTGTCTGGCCAAAGATGCGTCGAGACGTGGTGAAATTTTGTAAGTCCTGTGAGAAGTGTCAGCTGAAGGCACGAAGTTTGGTGATGGATCGAGTGCCGATTACACCAATTCCAAGGGAAGATGTTCCATTCCGACGGATGACTATGGACGTGGTAGGCTCAATAGAACCGAAGTCAGCAGCTGGGCATAAGTATTGCTTGTGCATAGTGGATTCATGTACAAGATGGCCGACAATCTTCTTGCTGAAGTCATTGACTGCTAAGGCTGTGTGCGAAGCTTTGATGAAGCTTTTCATTGACGTGGGGGTGCCGTCTGTGATCACCAGCGACAGAGGCACGAATTTTACAGCCAGTCTTACAAGAGAATTTTTGAAATTGATGGGATGCTGTCCACGATTCGATTCACCGGGGCATCCAGAGGCAGCCGGATTAGTCGAGAGATGGAACCAGACGTTCAAGAAGATGGTACATCATGTCATTGTGGAAAATCCAAGACAGTGGCATAAAATCATTCCGTTTACCGTATGGGCATTGAGAGAAGTTCCTAACGCAACGACAGGAGTGGCACCATATCTGCTGGTGTATGGAAAAATGCCAAGAGGACCATTAACTATCTTAAAGGAAAGCTGGACCAAAGAAATAAATCTACCGCCAAACATTGGAGTACAACCAGCAAAGTACCTGAAGAACTTAAGAGCAGACATGGAGAAAGCTTTGATATTTGCTGAGAATTGTGCAGAGGAAAAGCAAAAACAATACGCCAGTCAATACAACAAGAGGGCCAAGGATAAAGAATTCGAACCAGGAGAAAACGTCATCGTCCTGTATCCAACGTCAACCAATAAATTGATCTCACGATGGCATGGTCCATGTACAGTGCTACAAAGAAGATCCAAGTATTCGTATCTGGTGGACATGAATGAAAACGGCCGACGAATCGTCCATGCCAACAAAATGAGGAAGTTCATCGCAAGAACATTATCGTGTGGTCTCATCGTGGAAGAGGACGACGAATTCGGATCAGTGGTAGAGCTACCATTGAAAGAAGACCATGCAGAGACGACACAGAAATCGCTGCAATTGGACTATGAACAGATCGGACATCTTACGAGCGAGCAACAGAAACAGCTACTGGATGTACTGAACTGTTATGCAGACAGAGTTTCGGACAAACCTGGATTATGTACACTGGTAGAACAGGAAGTGGTGCTGAACCCGAAGAATCCTAACATTTGCTAACTAATTGATTGAGATTCTTTGGTTTCTACAGACAATTTATTTGTAATTTTGCTGAGATTGCTAAACCATTGACAGATTTAACTAGCAAGCAGACACCTGAGAACATTATTTGGACTCAGGACCACCAGAAATCTTTTGATTCTCTTAAAGAAATTGTTTTATCGAATGTTATTCTGTACATGTTCGAGGTTGGCAAACCATTTAATTTGTACTGTGATAGCAGTGATTTTGCTGTGGGGGCTGTGCTGTCACAAGTGGACGATGAGGGGATAGAACGTCCCGTTTCATTTATCAGCCAGAAGCTGACAGATACCCAGAGGAGATGGGCGACGATTGAGAAGGAAGCCTATGCAATCATATGGGCTTTAAACAAATTGAAAGAAATCATTATTGGTTCCAAGATTAATGTGTTCACTGATCATAATCCTTTAGTTTATTTGACTGAGTCAATGTCGAAGTCTGCTAAGTTAGTCAGATGGTCTTTATCATTGCAAAATTTTGACATTCTGTTGAACTATAAGAAAGGAAAGTTGAATGTAGTAGCAGACTGCTTATCGAGATTGTAGTATAAGGTATTTTGTGATTGCATTTAGTATAAGAATTGTTTGTATTTAGTTTAAGCATTATACGTTCGCTAATTTTTAAGATTAATTAGCTCTCTTCAAAAGAAAGGAAGGAGGTAATGTCAGCTAATTTAATCAGTGCACGCCGATTGTCGTACAGCGACGTAAGTAGGCCAGGTGCAAATTGCCGCGCGGCGTCTGCACAGGTGATTGTCTGGACAGCACGTGACGTCTAGACGAGCGTACGTTAATTGTACAAGAAGGGAGTGGAAGTGAAGAAGGAGAGTTGCGTGTTGAGAGCCGTTGAGATAGGCTGTAAGAGTTGTTGTTGAGTTGCGATAGAGTAGACTGATGAAGATAGTAGTCGTGTAGTTGTTATGATAACGCAAGTGTAGTCATTGTTGTGTTGTTGCTGATCGTTTTACTTTATATCGGATTTTGGAGTATAATAAGAAGAGTTAAACACGTCGTCGTTGTTGGTTAACAAAACAGTGAAAGACTGTAGATTCTTTAACCTAGCCTTTTAGCTAATGAAACAGTTATCTAGGGATAGGCCTACGCTACCACGAACTTATACGAAGAAGCTTCCGAAGAGACTGAAGGTCACACGTAGAGAAGAAGAGGGAAAAGACATGTGACAATTATTATTATTAATATTATTATTATAGAGAGCGCAGGTGCACGTGTAGGTTAATCGGGAGAAGCAAGATTATGTGCGATGATGCATGTCGGACGGAGGTGATTATATATATATATATATATATATATATATATATAGTCTTATGTTTCCATCTGGTACTGGCCATATCCCGTATCATACTCACATAAATCGGACCAAAAATTTAAGGTTGGTCCTGACTTTGGTCCGCCCAAATATTTTACCTTTAAAGCCTTAAAACCTCTTGATTCGTGCTCATTTAGTGTTTTTGAAAAATAGTCCCCCTAATTATTTTTTCGGATATATAACTCGACTTGAGTCCAGTACGTGGCGCCACCTGACAGCTCATTCGAGTAGTGACCAGCTGCAGCGACGCGGAGTTCACGCTGCAAGCTGCCGTTGCTCAGCGGACAGAGTGACCACTGAATCACCTGCATGGGCGTCACCGTATATTGCTCGCGGCACGGAACTGCGTCGCATCCTGCCGTCAACGAATAATTATTGACTAGTGTGGAAAATTAAGAATGTGCTTTTGACGAGCACCACTGCTCGTATTATCTGTTATTTTATTTAAACTAAAATTTCCTCTCAACTGAATGATGTAATTGATGCTTATTAATTCATTACAAAGCCAATAATATATTTCTATTCAACGAGCACTTAAGTCTAGCGTCCCATCTTTGCTAATATTTCAATCTAATAATTAACGACATTCCTCTTTTTCAGTCAGCGATAAATAGTTTCGTCAGTTACTGTAGCCTAAATGACTTCGATACATTGATTATTGTAGAATATTTTGCAGTTCATTAGGCCTACTCATTTGTCCAGGATTGGGGCTGACGCTGGCAGAGTGCATGCAACCAGCAGGGGAGTTATGCAGAATATAAACATATCAAGACTTACCAATAAGTACTTTAGCGCCTTTTGGACAAATTAAGGAGCACTTTAGAGTCAGTGTGCATTCGATGCCATGGAGTTAGAAGATTCGAATCCTCATCAAGCGGCTGTGTATGGGCCCTTCACACGCAATTCACTGGCAGTGAGTCGTGTTCTTGTGTTTGCTTAATTATTAGACTCACTTGTAGCGTCATGTGCCGTGTTATAATATGGCGCCATAAAAATAATCGACATCATCATCATCATCATCATCATCATCATCATCATCATCATCACCATCTTCATCAACAACAACAACAACAACAACAACACCACCACCACCATCATCATCATCATCAGCATCATCATCAATATAATTGTTTTTATTAATTATTATAATTATTAATGCTCATATTTTATGGACCAAATAAGTATAATAATAATTTTTTTGGCTATTATTATTCTTGTTCATATAATGTCGCTATTTCGTTATGTCGGCCTACTCGGGTTAGCGGGACCAAAGTCAAATGTCTTCAGTTTGCTTAAATTGTTTCACTAAGCCTATAATTATGTTGATAACTTGCCACATGAAGCAAAAAAGTTTGAGGTTACAACAATAGCCATGGCCTAACCAGTGGGCTATATTATAATATATAACTTGTGAAGCGAGCCATATTTAGAAAGACCTGTAATTGGAGCGTTTACACTACACTGCGGGGCCCCATAGAGGCTATCAGTGGCGTAACAACCATGTAACGAAGGTGGACAAAATCCACGGGCCCCCGAGGTCCAAAGGGCCTTCAAGCTTATTAAGTAAAAAGTTTCATGTACTTTTTCGGAGTTTTTCCGTTTTATTGTTAGTTTCAGATTGTAGAGTTTGACCATAACTATGAAGGCCTATCCTGGATACGACGGATAATTATGATAAATGATACGCATTGTGTCGTGTCTGTCGGGATTGTATGGGTCATCGGATGTGAGAGCATTTAACCCGTAGTAGACATCAACATTCAACACTTAGTTGTAGCCTACGTTAGTGTCCGACCAGAGGTGCATTATGCATAGATCACTTAATCGCCCTTATCCCATCAGTCAATTCCAGCGTAAAGGAATGATGCTTGAAATAGTATCTGCTTTGTTTTCTGCTCCCTCTAATTCTAGCTGTGTGTGTGTCTATCTGTCTGTTTGTCTCTGCATGTCTGTCAGACAGACAGAAAGAGATATATCTGTCTGTCTGTCACTCTCTCTCTGTGCACTGTGTGTGTGCATTGCATATGTGTGTGCCTGTCTTTGTCTCTGTCAATGTCTCTATACGAGCCAAGCGTTGAAGTGACTCATACATTGCAGTGTTCATTCCTTCCCGCTCATAATACCAGTCACTGCAGTCATTCATTTACTTTTATATGGACCATCACTATCGCGGAGCCTAAACGAAAATACCGGTAATCATCATAATTATAAGATGAATGCCATGAAAATACTTACAGTTCTGGGAGTAAGAAACGAGCCAAATTCACGAAGTAATTCTATGAAAAACTACAGTTAGACCACAGTGAGTCTACATTACACGCAGGCACGTACGTGTGTGTACTATGCACCTTTGTATGGGTGTCACGACAATATTGGTGTACAGACAACTCGTCTAACAACAACTGGTCTACAAACTGGTCTAACAACAATTGGTCTACTCTACAGACAACTAGCGCTTGAGAAATGGAAGCTGGGTGAAATTTTTTTACATCTGAATTGGAGGCTGGATTGATGAAAAACGCAAGAGAAATGGAAGCTGGATGAAGGTTTTTTACAGGTGAAGTAGAAGCTGGATTGACGAAAATAATGCATGAGAAATAGAAGCTGGAGGAAGGTATAAATTTTAGATCTAAAATAGAAGCTGGATTGATATAAAAAAACGCTTACGGAATGAAAACTGGATGAAGGTATTTTTATATCTGAAATCGAAGCTGGATTGACGAAAATAACGAGCCAGAAATAGAAGCTGCATGAGGTATTATGAAATAGAAGCTGGATGCATGTTGAAATACAAGAATGAAAATCATCCATTTGAGCTAGAAAACCATCTAGCGTTTTTTTTTCATAAATCCGGTTTCTATTTCATCAATGCGAGTTTTCTGCAGACCAATTGTCGTGGAACCGTTTTCTTGTTTTGCATTGAACCATTAGGCATAGGCCTAATGTGTCTTAACAATGGATTATTGATTACAGCAACAGCGTTTAATACTGACATTCATAAAGCGAAACTTTACGAAAACTCACCAGTAGGCCTATGCGATTGCGCTACCAAAATTACTTAAGATAATAATATAATAGGCACTCTTGTATTAAAATAGCCATCTCATTGCTTTCACTGTTTAGTCCCGTTAATGGATATGGGCCCCCAAGCTGAGAATGTCCACGGGCCCCCGGCTCAGTTGTTACGCCACTGGAGGCTATAGGGCCTACGCTGTATCCACTTCATCGAAGAACGATCACAGACTAGAATTTAAATCAACGCGCAAAATCTTGCATCGGCCATATATAGGCCTTAATTTAAAGACTGAAACCGTATTGCTTTGACATTTTCAGGCCATAGAAACCCGCAATAATGCATAAATGTCAACCTGAACACATTTTGTATATAGATGAGATTTCAACTATCATTGTGGTCTCATTTATATATAACTTATGAATATGACCATATTTAGACAGGCCTGTGTATATTGACTGTACCGAATAGACCACACTGCGAGGCCCCATAGAGGCTACGCTGTATCTGCGTCATCCAAGAAAGATCAGATATTATAATTTAAATCAACGTGCGAAGTTTTGAATCAACCCTATAAGCTTACAGGATATTAAAGACTTAGACCGTATTGCTATGAAATTGATGATGATGATGGTTCTCTGCCCCAAGGCATGCAGGTCCCATGGCTTGCGCCACCAGGGGATGAGATGAGTGCACTACCAGATCTTTCAGTGCACGAGGTGGTTTCCCGTTGCCTTCCCCACAGACAATGATTGGTAAGCAACTTGCCCAATGTAGCCTCTATGGGGCCCCGCAGTGTGGTCTATTCGGTACAGTCAATATACACAGGCCTGTCTAAATATAGTCATATTCATAAACTATATATAAATGAGACCACAATGATAGTTGAAATCTCGTCTATATACAAAATGCTTAATGTTGACATTTATGCATTATTGCGGGCTTATATATGGCCAGAATTTTTAATGTCGTAGCAATAGCTTGCCATATAGGCTTTAAGCAGCAGCTTGAGCCACAGCGTCCCATGCGTGCTAGCCCGAGATATATAAATCACTAAATGTAAACTCCCAGCCCGGGGTTTGAACCGCAGTCCGTTGTATCCAACAGACGAATGCCGCTCTCGCTTACCGGTGTAGCTAACTAGGCCAGTTATGACATTAAAGGCTATAGAAATCCGCAATAATGTATAAATTTCGCCATTAAAGGCCTACATTTTTTATATAAATGACATTTCAACTATCATTGTGGTCTCATTTATATATAATTTATGAATATCACCATATTTAGACAGGCCTGTGTATATTGACTGTAGTGCATACACCACACTGTGGGGCCCCATAGAGGCTACGCTGTATCCATGTCATTCAAGAAAGATCACAGATTAGAATTTAAACCAACGTACGGAATCTTGCATAAGCCAGAAGCGTATTGGCTATTAACGACTGATACCGTATTGCTACGACATTTCAGGCCATAGAAGCCCGCAATAATGCATAAATGTCAACATTAAGCATTTTGTATATAGACGAGATTTCAACTATCATTGTGGTATCATTTATATATAATTTATGAATATGACCCTATTTAGACAGGCCTGTGTATATTGACTGTAGCGAATAGACCACACTGCGGGGCCCCCTAGAGGCTGCATTGTATACACTTGATTCAAGAAAGGTGACAGGGAAGGAGGGAAGGAGGGTGGGGCGGTGCGCGGGTTGTTGAATGAGGAGCCTTCGGTTGAGGCTGGTTCGAGTCGACTAAAAGCGAAATTTATCAGGAAATGCAGAGTACCCCACGCACACTGGGGGAGTCAAGGTGGACCGGCGTGTTAGGGGTCGGTGTGTCAGTGGGATGGGAAAATAAGTGCGAGTGGGGTGTAGAAGCGAGGGTATGGGATGAAGTGAAGTGAGGTTGTGTTGTAATCTTAAATTCCCCTATCTAGTATTATTAATTATAAGAGTCCAACGACATTAAATTATATTTATATGAATCAGATTCTAACCATCTTTGTTGTGTCTTATAGCCTATATAATTTATCAATATGACCATATTTAGACAGGCCTGTGTATATTGACTGTAGTGTATAGACCACACTGCGGGGCCCATAGAGGCTACGCTGAATCTACTTCATCCAAGAAAGTTCACACATTATAATTTAAATCAACGTGCTAAGTTTTGCATCGGCCATAAATTATAGACTTTAATTTAAAGACTGAAACCGCATTGTTATGACATTTCAGGCCATAGAAGCCCACAACAATGTATACAATGTCATGTCGCTATGACATTAAATATTTCGTATATAGACTATCATTGTGGTCTCATTTATATATAATTTATGAATATGACCATAATTATAAGGGCTCGAGCATAGCCTACGTGAAAAGAGAAATTTAATCTACGCCGAGTGTCTCATAATTAATAATTACAACACTAATTATTAGGTCTCGATATAAAACTACTGAACACTTCATTGGGTGATTTGTGAATAATTTATCTGACTAGGTAAGCGGAAGTAACTTGTGAAACATGACCTTGCTACACTTAGGCCACCGGCTGAATTCCCAGCTTATACCTTCTCAACTACGGTGTCTGGCTTTGACGTCCTAGTAAGACTTTTGCAGTGCTTCTCAACTTCTGCAGACTGCAGAGCACAGACCGTCATAGGTGCAATCACGTCCTAAAAGTTGGGAGGACCATAATGAATCACGTCCTAAAAGTTGGGGGGGCCATAATAATAAAGTTAGGGGACCACTCAAAAGTTGGGGGGACGCGTCCCGTGGGTCTCATAGGGTGGTTGCGCCTATGCAGACCGTAATAATTTCTTTAAGCTCGCGAACCGCTAACTTAGAACTAATGGCGAGCACAAACAAAAGCTAAATCCATTATAAAAAGGAACCTGAAATAAATCATGAAAAGACAATATTAGGGCTAGACAAGTAGGTATTTGTGTCAATAACAAAAAGTGTCTCTAAAAGAATTTGTTCAATTTAGTTCACTATCTTTTTTGGCTTTGCTCCAACATAAATAGTTGCGTATTATTATTATTTTGAATACCTTCCCTCATTTTCAAATGCTTCAAACAACATGATATGCTATTCATTAATTATTTAATTTCGAATCAGTTTAGAAAATGAAACAATCTACTTTCTGTAATGCTTAATCAGCCTTTACTTATTATTATCGTTCGGAAAAGTTCGACAAAATTATGGCTGCACTTGTGACCAGTAATGCGTATTGAACTTTACTGCGGTTTTTAGGTAAATTATTAACATGAAATTTCGGTTTATTTATAAGCTACCGCATCTAAGGATTCCTTTGAGCAATTATCAGATTCATTAGAGGAAATTCCAGTTGTCACTAGGATAAATCTCATGATTGCATAAAGCAAATCATAGTGTATGACCGGCGGAAGCGAGCAGCTACAACGCTTTCATTACGAGACAAAGTTTAAAGAAAAGTTTAATGATAATGATGTGCTTAAAATCAGCCTTTGGACCGTTACTTGAGTGACATGCAAAACTATCAGCTTCCACGTAGCCTATTTTGTGGCCGAACTTCTTGAAAAAGTCATTGACGTTGATGAATTTAGCATTGCTGTTGAAAGAAACTTTTTCACTGAGAGGATGACTTCAATGCTCATAGCGGGAAGTGACCATTAACGACCACCATTAACGACTACGTTGTAGCATCACCCCATTTCAGCGGGATACCTTGTGCTTGCTCAGGGTCCTTCTTCACCCTCGGAATTCTAATGACCCATTCACAGTGTTGTGCGTTACTCCTTACTAGAAACAAGTTACTTTTTTAGGTAACTATTGCAGTAACTAGTTACTTTAAAAAAAAGTAACTAGTTACAGTAACTGATTACTTTTACCAGGTAACGGTAACTAAAACAACAATCTCTGTTCTCCTTTGACGTATATTGTTGCGAGTCGAGCTCATTTCAAATTCCCCGGTCTTTAACTGGGCCTAAGTTGCGATCATTGTGAATATGGCAATAGCCTCTGCATACGACGACCCGGAATTAGGTCAGACCATACGAGGTGACCAATGCACTGACTGACCACAGTGCCATGAACACAACAAGCTGCAGACTAGCCAAGATAGGCTACACCAGTTAGATACACCAGTTAGTCACTTATCTTGCAGGCTAGCCTAGCTCCAGGGCAACAAGAGCCCGTCTGTAATACTCCAAGATCAATTGAAACACCTTGGTAATACTCTGTATGATGTCCAGGTCCTTCCACTCATTTGTCATCGTAATTATAGGGGTGGGGGCGTGGGGTCTCAGCGCGTGTCAAAGTTTGGCGCTGTAACGTCGCAGGCCTAGTCGGGCAGGGCTGCTCACATCTGTTTATGTTCCATCAGTCAACTGAATGGTGTGTGGGTCATTGGTGTGTGGAGGACTCTATAGTCTGTATAATTGAACCAAGCAAGGAATGGGTGGGAGCAAACCCAAATCCGCTGCCTGATCATTGGCAAACACCTTCCTCTAGTCACCCTCTTACCTTCACTAGGGCGTCTGCTTATCTGTCGTTTTGGCGTCTATTGACCAAAGAATTGTTGCAAAATGGGTCAAATAGTTCAGTAAAAAAAAAACTTTCCCAAAAAAGTGGATTCCAAATTTGTCAATCCCTGGATTACGCTATTGTAAAGTGTCCGGGATTCCCTGGATCCAGAGTCCCGGCATTACATTCCCTAATAGTTACTTAGGCCTGCTTTTGCGATCCAGAATATTACTCTGGTGATTACATGCTGAAAGAACCAATCAATGAAATTGGATCAGTGGTAACTAAAAGTAACCATAGTTAAAATGAAAAGTAGCTGTAATCAGTAACTAGTTACTTTTTGGCAAAGTAATCAGTTACAGTAACTAGTTACTTTGTGCAGTCCAGTAACTGGTTACTTTAACTGATTACTTTTAAAAAGTAACTAGCCAACACGTGATGGGGAGTCAAAGATTGACTCCCCATCATGCCCTCCTCAAAGTAGGCCTATAGCCTATAGAATCATATCTCGCCTTCTCTACGCCTCCTCTGTTGGCTGGTGGGGTACAGCCAATGCAAACGATCGCCTCAGACTCCAACGCTTCTTTCAAAAAGTTCAGCGATTGTCTTATCTTCCATATACCTACCAAGATGTTGTTTGATGTACCAAGAATACGTCAGACTGTTGAAGAATATCATCTTGAACTTATGTAATATAATCCTGGGCCTGTTTCCACCTATTGTTTGTAAGACCATTGTGCGCAGCGCGGTAGCCGGACATTTACCCCCCGGACATATTCCTCCCGTACATATTCCCTCGTACAATTACCTCCAGGACGTTTCCCCCCGTTTTTGACTAGGACATTTACCCCCCCACCCGGACAATTTCCCCCTCTGTGCATATAGGTTAGGCATCGTGAGGGTTGGTTAGGTTCAGTTTAGGCATCGTCAGGGTCGGTTAGTGTCAGGTTAGGCATCGTGAGGGTCGGTTAGGGTTAGTGATAGGGTTAGTGCAGTCATTCATTAACATAGGTTAGGCATCGTGAGGGTCGGTTAGTGTCAGGTTAGGCATCGTCAGGGTCTGTTAGGGTTAGTGATAGGGTTAATGCAGTCATTCATTAACTTATGGCGGGATGTCCTAGGTCGGGGGAGAAGCGTCCGGGGTTAAATGTCCTGGGGAATATGTCCGGGGGTTATTTCCGGGAGAAATGTCCTACATTCACTCAGCGTCCCAGACTTGGATATTGCATGCATGCAAATAATATTAGTCCCGGGCAAAATGTCCCCGGATAAAATGTCCCCGGATAAATGTCCCCGGACAAAATGTCCCCGGACAAAATGTCCCGGACAAAAATGTCCCCGGACAAAATGTCCCCGGATAAAATGTCCCCGGACAAAATGTCCCCGGAAAAAATGTCCCCTGACAAAAAGGCCCCGGATAAAATGTCCCTGGACAAAAAGGCCCCGGATAAAATGTCCCTGGACAAAAAGTTCTCGGATAAAATGTCCCAAGTAAAATGGTATGGCTACCTAGAACGTAGCCTCCATTGACAAGAAGAGTCCGCATGGCAGAAAAGTAGCTTTCCAAAAATGATGTGTTTTTCTGGTGAGACAATCGGATTTTATATAGCGGCCGTCTTATGGCTTCGACCCTGAGTCTGACACATGTGTGTCATATACACATACACATTATGTATTTCACCACCGCTCGCCCGTTTGAATGGACGCCACGCCATTTAGGTCCCCGTGGACGGACCGTGCTAGCCCGAGATTTTGTATATCTGAAATAGCCACCTTAGGGAATCGAACCGCGGCCCGCACGCTCTCTTTCACATACGCGCTGCCGCCAGCTTTCTTACCGATATAGCTAACTGGGCAAGTGTATTCTCTCTTACAGAAGCGATTGACTCAGAACTTTTCTAGACAGGAACTGCGATTATGGGTAGCCTACTGTGAGCAACCGTTGTGCACTGAATGTGGACAGCCGTTACTCGGGTGGCTTCAGACGAAGAAGTGGGCTGGCGTCCATTCCGACCCGTGAACCAATAATAATGGGGCCATGGAAGCCACATTATCACCCAGTAATATATTTTGACATTTATTGTCTTTTATTATGTATTCCCTATTTTTGCTAATTTTCAATCATGCCATTTGTTTTATCGGAATTACTTTAGATTAAACACCAAGAAAAGCATAGGGCCTAACTAGAAGGTTTATAGATCTAATAGCACTGACACTAATTGTTTTGCATATGTAACTGCTTTAAAAATACAGAGGGACTCGTGAAAGAACGGCGATTTTATGTTCTTTAAAGGGACTATTTGTCCGGGGACTTTTTGTCTGGGGACTTTTTGTCCGAGGACATCCTTATTCGGAGATTTTTTGTCCGGGAACTTTTTGTCCCCGGACATTGTATACGGGGACATTTTATCCGGGGACTTTTTGTCCAGGGACATTTTGTCTGGGGACTTTTTGTACGGGGATATTTTATCCGGGGACTTTTTGTCCAGGGACATTTTGTCCGAGGACTTTTTGTCCAGGGACATTTTGTCCGGGACATTTTGTCCGGGGACATTTAGTCCTAGCACGCCAAATGGTTGGTCTAGGAATACCTAAAAGCATTTCTGCAGATCCATAGCCATTAAAAAGTTATCCGGGAAAACAGGCCTGGGGTCCAGTCGGATCCCCCACCCCTTGGGCACTCGAGGGTTAATAACGTTCATTTAAACAGACGTAGATAGAAGTGCAAACATATTGACTCACAATGTCATATTGACAGAGAAAAGGACAAGCATGCATGCAAATAAACGTGTAGGAGTGGGGATTGCAATATCTAGCCTATAGCTTGTTACTGAAATGTTAATTAAGGAAGTCTACAATCAACTCTTAAATTTATCAACAATTCCAATCGAAGCATGGGCCAACCTTTACAAAACAGAACCTAAGTCGAGGATTTTAACTTATTAACACGGCTTTGATCGCCTTTGAATCAGGCTAGGCACACATGATGATAGTGATACCACTGTTTTTAATCCTATGAAGCACACCTTCCGGGCCAACGCATTTACACACCTGGGGGTCCAATGGACCCCACCGATAACATAGGTCGAAACTATATCAATTAGATAGAACATGGGAATGAATTACAGAAATTTATGTTGCATATAAGCACATGAGTTCATGGAACATATCTTCTTTTTTTGTTCTCTGCCCTTATGCAGTTTATAATGTTTGACGTCTTCGTTCTCTCCAAAGGATAGACCATAGAGGATATCGACACTATATAGGAGATTATGTTTTCTTGAAAACACCGGGAGAAAGGCAATTGTAAACCATAGGCCTATCCCTACTATTCCCAAGTTAAATCTACACTGTGTCCGGAAAAAAAGGGACCCATTTTCTAAATATAAAAATAATTAGTAAATATTCATCGATTTTTACAATTCAAAAAGCATTTTAATCCTCACATATTTATCTAATACTGGTGAAAATATAAAAGTCCCAGTCACAATGATGACGTCAGAATGACGTCATTTGCACTAAAGTTCATTTAGCGGCTAGTCATGCATGATTTCGGCTGGTATATTGGCTCTTGGTGAAACGGAAATCCATTTAACAGAACCAGGAGTAAAAAATAAATGCAACTCATTACAGGAATTGTCTCCTCCATATAAAATTGATGTCTGATATCCGCGAATACTCGGATTAATAAACAATTCAACAAGATGGCGTCCCAGCTCACTGAATTCGTTAAACTGCTGAACTGTTGACTAAGGAGACTCCGGATTTCATTCCTCTTATAATCTTTGGCCGCCCAACGGACCGAGCTTAAATCAAGTTGATCATAAAACGTGGAGACTATTGCAGGAGATGGTTACAAGACAAGGATAAGAGACATTGAAGAACTCCGTGAGCGAATTGTTAATGCCTGCTGGGGAGGATTTTGATACGCTGGTTATCGATGCTGCTGTTGGCTATTAGCGCGACCGTTCTGAAGCTTACGCTGAGGCCAAAGGTGTACACTTTGACCACAAATTAATTCAGATATAAAACTAAAATTAAACTTACTTTATTATTGATAAATTACATCATGAAAATATTAAAATTTTTGATGATTTTGCGCATTTATCTCTTAAATTTGACTTTTTGTGCAAATGACGTCATCATGACGTCATTATTTGGACTGGAAATTTTATATTTTCGCAATTGTTAGATAATTATGTTAGGATAAAAACGGTCTTTGAATTGTGAAAATCGATTAATATTTACTATTTATTTTCATATTTACAAAATGGGTCCCTTTTTTTCCGGACACAGTGTAAATGGTCAATATAGGCATAAAACTAGTCCTACAATGTTATATGTGGTTTCCGCCCCTTATTTTTTTATACATCAATCATGTTACTTACGGAATAATTTCTTTTATATAGGCAGTTGTAGGTGTTCATTCACAGACATTTGGAGGTAAGAATTCTGATAATACCCATACCGTTCAAAAGTTACATGTATTCCCTATACAATATACATACATACACACATACACACACACACACACACACACACACATACGTACATACATACATACATACATTCTTTAATGAATGAATGAATGAATTAATTAATTCATTCATTAATTCATTCATTCATTCATTCATACACACAAACGTCTTATAACAGCAAATGTTTTGTATTGACGTTTATTACTCTTCCATTGCCTTGGGTGATAAATCTCAGTGGTGTCGTCGTACCTCCCCTTTTCATTTCTTGGATCACAGCGAACACTTGAAAGAGCCGCCTTCGTCGTCTTTGTGCGATTTAATTAGCGACACATCGAGTGGCAACTTCTCATTCGCTCCGCCTCTTCTCATTTCTATCAGTCGCTCTAGTCCGCGCTTGGCAGACCTTGGGTGGAGCGCGTGCATGTGAATACAATTGGGCGCTATATAAATTGCCATTGATATTTAAACTCCGACACTGCTAATCCCAAGCTTGCTCAAAGTAGAAGGACGACACAGATCATCTTTGAAATGTCGTTAAACACCAACAAGCAATTGATTGGCTGACTCCAGCGTTTTGTGTTGCTTCGACATAAAGCTACACCGCCAAGGGCATTGTAATTTAAAGGGCGAGGGAATGGTCACATTCCTAGAATTGGCCAGGTATTCATTTACGGCAGCTGTTCTCAACACTATTTCTTGTGGCGACCCCTTTGATAAGACTTCAAAGACGTTATGACACCCAGTCACTGCAATTTTACCATTGTTCATTGTTATGCATTTTCACTTCATTATTTGATTATATTCCAGGAGCTGCTAAAGTGGGGCAAAATAGCTATTAAAGTGGTCCATAACTTGATGTTGCTTAGGAAGACACGACAAACTAAATTTTCTTCGAAAAACGGTAAAGTGGTCCACCATTGCTACTGAAGTGGTCCAACACTGATAGGCTCTATGAGCATTGAGCATCAAAACTTAAAGGTCTATTATAGCTATTTGACATACAAAAAGGTAGTCAATGATAACTTAAGGTTAGAAGGTAAGTTGTTGCACACAGAGAGCACACAAAAAATCATAAACCAGCGGCTGCATTGTATCCAAGACTGTGCATGTTTCTTGTCAGTTTTACTGTTCGCAACAACACTACACTCGTAGCAAGTGGAGGACTCATGTGTAGGCCTATAGTCGGTATGACTGCATGGATGTATACATACATAGGCCTTACACTTATACATACATACATACATACATACATACATACATACATACATACATACATACACACATACATACATACATACATACATACATACATACATACATACATACATACATGCATACATGCATACATGCATACATGCATTCATACATATATACATACATACATACATACATACATACATACATACATACATACATACATACATACATACATACATACATACATACATACATACATACATACATACATACATACATACATACAATGTTGTTCAGAACACACATAATAATATTTGCTCATGCATAAGTGCACGTTTGTGGAATCAAAGGGTCCCCATGGCATATAAAAACTTGTGTAACTTTAATATACCATTTTTGTGCATAAATGAATGATCTATTCATTAGTGTATAATCGCATTTTTTTTATATCTAGAACCATACCCAAAATCCAGGTGGTCTTAACCACCCTCCCTTGGTAGTCCATGTCTCAAAAAAGCTTAGTAGCGTAAGGGTTAAAGTCTTCAGGTTCATATGGCTGAGTTGCTACGCAGTTGTATGCTGCGTGTTGTATTTGTTTCTTTTTATTGCACACACTCACACACACACACACACACACACACACACACACACACACGCACACACACACACACAAACACACAAGTCAAACAGAAAAATCACGACTCGCTAAACAGATTGCAAAAGGAATCAGACAAATCTAACAGCTTATACAGTCCTGATCTCTAGCTCCATGAATATTTATATAGTGCAAGTTAGTTTTAGTACTTAATTAATTAATTTATTAGAACATAACTGAAAGTAACAGCATACTCACCAAGCCTGTGTATTCTCATCCTACTATTATCCAAACATAACCCAGGAGCAAAAAATACAATATAGCCTAACTCTTGGGTCAAACAATTAACGCAGAGTAATAAAAAGGGGGTGCTCGGTAGTAAAGTGGTTAGCGCGCTGGACTGTCGACCAAGAGGTCGGGGGTTCAATTCCCCGCCGGGGCAGAAATTTGTAACGAGATTTCTGTTCCACAAGCACCCCCTAGCCGACTCAGCTATGATGAGTACACTGACCTCACGGTCAGTGGATGATGAGACGGCGAGGTAGAGGATTGGCCACCGCCCTCATATGCCGAGGCCTTGAAAATGAAGTCGCTAACACTTCATCCCCCATTGGTTAGCCCTCCGGGCTAGCTAGATGGGATATCATCATCATCATCAATAAAAAGGTGTAAAATCGCAAATTTAGAATAATACATTTGTGAATTTTAGAATAATAATATTAGAAACTGGAATGCATTCTTTTACCAGAATTGTTGATATGCATGACCATAACACAAGAGTGAGCAAGGGTCTGAGTGTGTCTTATGCACGTACAAATTATCGTAGGTTCTCAATATATTACAGTGGACCAAAAATTTGGAACGCAATACCCATAAGTATCCAGTCTTTACATACATACTCGCAATTCAAGAAACGCTGGATATACCATCTTAATGTAAGGGAACGTGATTGAATGCATCTATAGCTTGTTTGTTTTTTCTATTTGTCGGTCTCTAATAGTATTGCATGTTGTTCTATTAAATGTCGAGTTATCATCATCTTCAGTATTATCAGCATAGTTACTATGTTCTGCTTCTGTACAACGAACATTAAGCTGAGCTATAGGGTGGGCCCTCCCCAGCGGGGCTAGTGCCCCCTTTGGGTCTTCCCCTTTCCTGGTTGAAACAATGAAAATAATGTGCTTCTGATAACTTTTCTTTCAATTGTGTTATATTAATATGTTTGTCAGACAGTACGAACACGTTGTCTAGTTAAGTTGCACTATGTTGCGTTTGATATGCTCCAAGGAAGAAAAAATTACTAAAAATAAATAAAAAATAAAAAATCAGTGTAAACATTTCACTCGTGAAATGTTTTTGTGTTATTATATATCCTACATGTAGGATTCGAAGTAAAAGGATCGCCAGATTTCTGCTAGTTCAACAAAACATGACTGTTAGCTAGCAAAGAGAGTATTATAGCTTATCTAGACCTAATTTAATTTTTTTAAACCATAATGTTTTCCATGACATTTGCATGGTGTGTCCCGAAATTTATTTGCAAGTTTGGTGTGTCGCGCGCAAAAAAAGTGCAGAAGCTCTGCTGTAGGCCTACATGTAGGATTCGAAGTAAAAGAATCGCCAGATTTCTGCTAGTTCAACAAAACATGACTGTTAGCTAGCAAAGAGAGTAACACTGGACCTCACAGATGAGTTAAGGGATTGAAAACATTTTTTTGTACCCAGTGGCGTAGCCAAGAATTTTTGAAGGGGTATGGCCGATTTTTTCCTATATAAGTGTATGAAAACCCTTAAAAAGGGTTTTCACTGTAATCCGCGTTAGCTACATCGGTAAGAGAGCTGGCGGCCGCGCTTCTGTGAAAGAGAGCGTTACGGCCGTGGTTCGAATCCCGAAGGTGGCTATTTCAGAGATTCAAAATCTCGGGCTATAGCACGGTCCGTCCACGGGAACCTAAATGGAGTGGCGTCCATTCAAACGGGCGAGCGGTGGTGAAGGATATCACCCCCAAGGTCGAGACCATAAGACAGCCGCTAAATAAATATGTGATTATGCCTACATTTGCATTCACATTTAAGCCCATGGAAGTTTAATCCCCCCATCCCTCCTTGTCTACGCCACTGTTTGTACCCATCGCCTCCAAATGGAACTCATTGTGATTGTTTTGACCATGAACCACAGCGCTCTTCCACGCGACCCGGGTTCAAGCCTCGGACAGGGCAAACAAATTTTATTTGAATTTTCTATTAGCTGCCAGTGGTGCTTTATGTTGTCTTTTTTGCCTCGGGTTCGGCTGAAAAATAAGATAGTCCCTCCCACTTCTGACTTGGCCGAACCAAGCATGGAGTGATCCAGCACTTAGGCCATTAATGTTAAAGAGAATCCACTGCTGTAAAGCCGACCTGCGTGTCGTTCTATAGACAGTGGGCCGTATTTCGTATGGGCCTAACCTGTGACTGTAATCATTCTGCGCTTTGTCAGATTGAAAGTTAATAAACGAATATTATTAATCCTTTGATATCATATCAAGTGCGTTTGAGCCGCATAGGCGCTAGTCAGAAGCTGCCCAAGGCAAAGTGTCCACCGCCTGCATGGCCTACTGTAATTAAGGCGCAAACCTTATCTGGCATGGAAACACCCCAAGGTTCTATCATCTGGATTGATCTTGGACACACCTTGCTTATGAGGCTTTTGTGTTGAAACCTGCGTCACCTGCCGCTCCCATATTAGTTCGACCACGTCTCATCGTGGCATCATGATGTTATTATTGCAATGGCAATTTACATGATCTGAAACGAATTAAAATAATCGACAGAGTATGGCATTAATACAAATAACGTTCAAACTGCTGAAGCATTTTATGGCGGCCTATGAGTTGAGACCCATAATATTTAGATTATCTTGAGATTGCTTTTTTACAATACACAATGCTACACACAAAGACACACGCGCGCGCGGGCACATGCAGCATTCAAGCTTGCAAAGCAATTCCCCAGTTAGGTAATATTATTAGCACTAGTTGCAAAACTCATACCACCTGGCCGAATCTGAGTTTTCACTATAAGACAATCACGTCTGTCATTGCTTCGACCATGTTTTAAACAGTCCTCACCACCATCCTAAAGACAGCTAGAAACAATAATGATTATGAAATTACTGAAAACGACCATTACGACTGTAAGGACCATAATGAATAGGCCTATAATGATGATGGCGATGATGACGACGACCACTATGATGATGATGATGATGATGATGATGATGATGATGATGATGATGATGATGATGATGATGATGATGATGATGATGATTCACCCTCAGGCTACCAAGCTTTTTGTATAACACTGACTACCAATGGGGGGGGGTGGTTACCACCCCCTGGATTTTGGGTTTGGTTTGAGATATCATAACTTGTAATACATCAATGGATTCAGCATTTATGTCTGCACAAAATGGTATATTTGGGTGTGAAATATATGAAAGCACCCCGGAATTATGAAAAAAATTTCCGTAGTCACCCGTCGATTTCACAAAATGCATACTTTCGCATAAGAAAATATTAAATTCTGTGTTTTTTTAACATAATTTATTGATCTAAAAATAGTTTACATATAATAAAGTCCAATATCCAACTATAAAATTAGTAATAAGTTAGTTTTAATTACAATAAAAAGAAAAACATGTATTAGCTGCTGAAAAACGTTTACGCAGACTTAGCGGTTTACATTGTAAAAAAACCCAACATTTTCACACATTTAAATTTATTTTGAGCACTTCCGGTCATCAAATGTCAAATTAATTGGTATCAAAAATAGCCCTAAGCGCCCTCTAAAGAATGGCATAATTTATTTCTCTTGAAAAATAAATTATGAATAATTTTTGATAGAAAAAAAAAATTAAAATTTTATGAAAATAAAACACCTTTTATATATTTTGAGCACTTCCGGTTGTCAAAAGACAACTCCGTGACCACCACAATGTAGCCCCACATTCCTTCTACAGAATGGTGTAACTTGTGTCTCTTCATGTGAAAGGACGGATAAGATACAGCCGATAATCTAAGGGGGTGGTATCCAACCCCGCTGGTGCCTCTGGTATATCGGGTATAACTTTTGAAAGGTATGGTATATCATCACACATTTTAGCTCAAAATGTGTGCAAATGAATCCTCTGCAGCTACCTAAAACGTCAAAATTTTATTCCAAACAAAAAAAGTTTGATTTGGAAAATAACCTAGGGGGGGGGTGGATACCACCCCCCCTGGTAGCCCGAGGGTTATTATTATTATTATTATTATTATTATTATTATTATTATTATTATTATTATTATTATTATTATTATAATTATTATTAATTATTATTACCATGACGATGATGATGGTGATTATGATGATGATGACAACGACGACGACTACGATGATAATAATGATGATGATGATGACTATGATTATGACGATAATGATGATGATGATGATGGTGATGATGATGATCATGAAGATGACTACGGCGACGACTATGATGATGATCATTATGATGATGACTATGACGACGACGACGATGATGATGATTATTATTATTATGATAATGATGATGATGATTATGATGATCATGAAGATGATTATGATGATGATGATGATGATGATGACGACGACGATGATGATGATGATGATGATGAGGGTAGTAAGAAAATGTACTTATGCATTTAAATTCAAATGATAAGAAAAAACCCGAATAGGATTAAACGGATGATAAAATATGAATATAGAGATATAGAGATGAGGCTTAATTGTAGGTAATAGTACGCTTACATAGCGCCACTTCAAGAGAACTCCTCAGCGGCGCTACCGACCTGACACCAACCCACAATCAAAGAGAATGGTTTTCAAACGCTTGCAGAAAATGGGCAAAGAAAGACAAAGAGGTTCATTACGGAGACTAATAGGTAACTTATTCCAGAAAGACGGACCGACCATAGCAAAGCTTCTATGCAGCACTGTGCAAGATCGAGCCATAAGCACATTAACTAGGTCACCATGTGTTGCAGAGCGAAGGAATCTACGGCCTGGAATGGATAGCACAGGCACACAAAGTTCCATAAGACAGATAAGAGCTTGGCCTGCTAGGCAATGACATAATAATTATTAGCATTATAATCTTAAACTCATTACGTCTAGGCAACCACTGGCAACGAGTGCAGTTCTTCCCGTATAAAACTTCATATTATTGAATTTTGTGTCTGGTTACTCTGTCTGTATCCGTGTAGGCTACATGTAGATCTATCTATCTATCTATCTACATGTATGCCTCCATCTAGGCTATGCATCACTTCATTCTATCTCTTTGATGCTAAATAAAACCGACAATCGCTGTTGCCTGGTCATAATCACCCGAGAAAAGCGCCAAGGGGTTTAACGCTCGTCTCATCATAATGGCACATCATTATAGCATCATAAGTAGGCATACACAGAGTGTGGACCATACATTACGTAACAACGTTTGATGTGAAGAATTATGACGCTTGCTCATCTACAGCCGTACATGCATATAAATGCGTCCAAAGGTTCTGAACTCATTCGACTTCTTGCAGTTCGATGAACGAGTTCTTGAAAGACATAGGTAAGAAATTTAGAGCATAGACTTTTTAAAAAATAAGGCTGTGCAAGTATTAGGCTTTTTGTATGCACACGATGTCATGCATCCTGCTGCCATCTGTTAAATGCAATGACACCAGTTAAATTTTATGGGGTTTGCACATTTTGATCTACTTATTCAATCTCTCTCGGTATGCCTGCCTGCCTTTCTCTCTGCCTAGCTGTAAGTCTGATGTCTCTATGTTTGCCTCTCCATACATCCATCCATCTATCCATCCACCCACCTCTGCCTAACTGTGTCTTTTTGTCTGCCCTTCCATCCATCCATCCGTCCTGTCTGCTGTGTGTCTGTCCGTCCATAAATGCATCCATCTGCCTACTCAACTGTCTTTCTGTCTGTTTCTATGTCTGCCTGCCTTTCTCTCTGCATAACTGTCTGTCTGTTGTTCTGCCCTTCCAACCATTCTGCCTGTCTGTCTATCCATGCATCCATACATCCTTCCATCTGTCTACCTATTCACCTGTCTTCCTGTATATATGTATGCCTGCCCATAGCTGTTTGTGTGTTTATCTAGTGAATTTATTCCAAGGCCATTGCTTTCTATCAGGTGAAAAGAAGCAAGATGAGCTTTCTTCAAACGGCAGATCCGAATCGTCTCTCGAGAAGTCAGCGGATGGTGCTAGCAGCGTTGTCCAAGAAGTCGACACATCCGCAGACGGGAACCAAGAGCAAGAACGCTCAATTCGATTGGTCATCAACGCTCTCGAAACATCCGAGTGTTGCAGATGTCGAATTGAAGGGGTTAAAGGAATCTACACCCAAAGAAAGTAAGACTTAAATTTTAAAATCTTTCTCTTAGATTGCTTCTTTTCAAGAAGATGCTTTTGAGTCAAGTGATGTTTTTGCCGAGTTCAAGAAGTGCAACTAGTCGAATTATATTTGTGTACTTTGCAGTTCACACAAGTCTTTGAGCCAAGACATCTTACGAAAAATATATCTAATTCAATCATTCATTTAATCAATCAATCAATCAATAAAACAAGAAATCAATCATTCAACCCTTGTAGTTAAGCACATCTTAAAAATTCATCCAACTACAAAGTCCAAACTGAATGAATATAATTGGTTCATCGAGAATGTATGTAGATATATTAGTGCACACAATTTTTTAAAGTCTATTCAGCATAAACAGTACTTAACTCTGAATCTGTCTTGGAGTGACTGCTACAACAAGTAATAATGTACATAATTAGTGCAGTGCTATCCAACCTTTTTATAACTGGGGCCACCAAAGAAATTTTTGTGAAAGCCGAGGGTTGCAAAAATAAACCCAAAAAAGCAACGATTAAATTTATCTGTATTGCTCGCTGTATTAAGATTCACAATGGAATAACCATAAGGATTGCTTTTGGAAAATAAAGTTTATGTTCACATTCTCAAAATAATATGCCAAGTCACACACTAATGGCTATGCACAGGGGCGGATACAGAAATTTTGGAAGGAAGAGTCAACAAAATTTTCGTTGATCTTTACCTGAAAAATATGATGACTATTTTTAGTCATCCGGCCGAAATGCATGAAAAATATACCATTTTCACTGCCAAAAGAACTGATGACTTTTTTGTCATTTCTACTATAAAGATGTGTTTTTCTCTTGCAAAGTTCTTGAAACGAAAATAGGGACCACATCCCATGCAATTTTAAATGGTGGTCATGGCCGGATTGCCCCCCTGGATCCGCCCCTGGCTATGCAAGTAGGTCTGTGGTTGTGTTTTTCTATATTTTCAAAAATCCCACAAATTTTCTTTACCTTACGTGGGCTACTTCAAATCAACATGCGGACTGCAGCCCACAGGTTGTACTGCACTGTATTAATTACAAAGGAGAGTGACACAATAGTTAAAACTTGTTCGAGGCAGCACATTGCTTGCGTAGACCGCATGTGCAAATTTATGCCTTGTGTTGTCAAGGCAGTGAGCGAGAGTAATCAGTAGTTGATTTATATCGCGGCAGATGAGGACTGCACTCCATTGAGCGAAGTGACACTGCACACTCAAAAGGCAATACTGCCAATCTTTGCCATGCAGCTTGCCTATAGTCGACTGCATGCCCCGAGACCAAAAAGAGGTATGCTGGCCATTCATCATTAGTCTTGAAGTACATCATTTCAGCATACTTGCGATAGCCTACAAAAACAGCAATAGGTATTTTATGCACCCTAACCATTAGTTTACAAAACCACACAGCTTAAAACACATACTCAGGCCATCTCAATAATCTTCGTTTCGGAGCGCTTTACTAACTGAAGCATGAGTGCCTATCGTGTAACTGTCTATAGGTTGCAACTAGGAGGTTTGTCATTTGTCCTAGACCTGCTAGTAGTCTTAGGCACTAAAAAGGTTCTAAACCATAAAGTGCCAGTAATAAAATAATCGGTACCTATACATAAAAACAGCCAGGTACACTTGTCCCCTTACAGAAATGACTTCTTGACTAACGTGATTATTTAAGTCCACAGCAAACCAATAACTGGAGAAAAAAAAATCAATAACTATATATATTTAACCCTCATCCAAACAAGCGAAAATGTAACTTGATTTGAACAAGAAGGGAGGTCTGGCCAGACCCCCAATTTAATGTAGGTTTTTATAGGTGATAGCGTTTTTTATATGACAATTTTGTAAGATGATATCAGAATAACTAAAAACAACAATGTACCAGTCTCTCTATGCAAAATAAATGATTTTTATAATGAGTTTTAAACGAAGTGTTTAGCAACATTGATTGCAATAGTTTGTCATACATGTTTGATTGATTCAATAGTCAATAACTGTCCAGTGTCCATCTATAAAAATTTGGAAATTAAAATAAAGAAATGATGATTCTAGTGAAATTAGTATTGAATGCTGTTATGTTCAAAGTCAGTATGACTGTTTTATAGAAAATGTCTATACAAAATTAATTCAATTTGGCTTCACTTAAATTGTAAGCATGTATCATAGTCCATTAGCTGTTGCTGTCTAGTTTGTATGTCAAATGATGTTTCTCATCCAGAGGTTAGGAAACCGTAAAAACTGTCTTGAATATTCTCAATGTGTCCATATTCGTTTATTCCACATTTTTCTTATACTACAATGTGCAACAGAGCACGTCCTCTTGGCAGTGCATTAGACTGCCAAACATATCCGGATCTTGACTTGTATTCCAGTCTCTCAGCTTCATCAGTATCAATAGTTTTGTCATCTTTATCTTCACTATCAGGTCCAGTCTCATCATCATGCCAGTCTCATCATCATGCTTATCATCATCTTCAACTTCCACACTGTTTTCATCTTTAAAAATATCTGAAGGTTGTTCTTTAGGCACTGTTATCTTTTCACGTTCACATTCTTTGTTGTCGCTCTCACTGTCGAAACTATCATCATTATACAGTCTCAGTCGGTATTATCTTCAGTATCTCCTTATCACTAAATCGATCTGGTTGTTTAGATAAGCTAAATGTAGCTCAGCAATAGGAACAAAGATATTTAAGGCAATTTGAGAAATTATAACTTTAAAAAAGTTATGCACAAAATATATAAAGGGTCTGGCCTGACTCCCTTTAGGATTAGGGTGAAATAAAATGATTTCAGGTTTCTTACAACTAGAAATGTGCTGCCTGGATGAGCTTTCCACACGGTAAATTTTAAAACATGATGTACTGTGTCAACATATAAATCAAAATATGTAAATTTTTTATCGTTTTCTTACACTAATTTGCAACTAGTAACTATGTTGCATATCTTCAGTCTTGCTCTTTAACGTCCACCATCCTAAGCTGGGTTTCGTCCCCATGTTGAACAAGGTTCACCAGATGAGCGGGCAGATGACAAATTGTTGGCACAGATCCTGAAACGCAAAATAAAATTTGTTTAGGTCATAAATGGATTGTATATGTATGGATTGTAAAAGGTTTACAGAGCTACTTAGATTCAACCAACACTCAGAAACCATAATCATCTATGCAATACCTTTTCATACATGTGAACTCTGTTTTCAGCAATTTCCAGTTTTGCAACATAGTTTTACTGAAATTTCGCTGTCTTAATGCAACGCTGAAAGTGCAGCAACCACGTTTAAATTGTCTTCTGTACGTTCTCAAATCTGTAAACTTCAGTTCTAAGACCACATCTACACATCATTTCATTTACAATAAACTATATCGTATGAGCTATTAGAAGCAAAACGTCGATGTGATTCTAAAATTACATAACTACATCACCTTATTCTATCATTCAAGCCGTTATGAACAAAATACACCATGAATTCACCAGGTTCAAGCAGAACTCCAAGTCCATTTCTATTAAAACATTCGGTGTGAAATGATCTGAACAGAGGCGTGAGTGCTCTGTAATTTAAATGCTTTCTGATGCATAGCATGTTCCAATTTTCTTCCAACACCTGGTTTCAATGATGGGAAACTGTCACAAAAAAAGCAAGAACTTTATTTAGTTTCAGTTGATAAATTACACACTACACGAAACAGCTTATATTTAGGCACCATTTGTTTTTCATCAATTTAATTTCTAATTAACTACAAAAATATTGTTCGTCAACCTAGTTTCGATTTAAGCGAGATTGTTTTCATAACTCCAACTTCCATTTCAGTAAAAATACTGTCATCAATCTGATTTCAATTTAGCAAGGATTTGTATTTATCTTATTTTTCATTTATATTTATTTATTTATTCATTCAGTATACAAATAGCATAACGATATTTTAAAAAATCACTGAAGTCAGTGCAGTGAAAATAATAAAAGCCAGTTACACAGGGAACCTAAAGGGATGGTTGACCCGCTAAAAAGAACCCTTATGTAATATACGAAGCAAGACAGTGGCGTAAGCTTACCGAAGCAAACGACAAACATAATACAGCAACACAGCCAGGGATGGGAAAGTTACAGGGCAACGTGTAATTGAATTACAAATTACTAATTACTAGAGAAAATGTAATTGAATTACAAATTACTTTAGGGCTTACATCATTGGAATAAAACAACTAAGGCAGGAATCACAAGCCTTTTTTCATTTTAGCTATAAGAAGATTTTTAATTCGTCTATGTTTCTGCCATAATCAGTTTTGTGATCACTGCACGCTGCACACTAAAACCATACAAAATTTCATCTTCCTCTCTTTCTTTATGGCCACTAAGGCTCTGTCGTTTGTTCGCTACTTGTGGTAATTTCAGATGTTACTGGCAACTTTCTGTACTATCCTTTTGGTTTGGTCTTCAAACTGCGCAAGTAGCCAAAGTAAAATAAAATATTGATGTGTCACTGTTGCAAGGATTGCATGCTTTAGGAAAAAATCTTAACATAGCTGCATTCAAAGTATTTTGATTTTGGGAATGTAATTGAAATTGCAGCAAGAAATGCAATTGAATTACAAATTACTTTGATGCAGAGCAGCAAATTACAAATTGACCTATTAAAATTGTTCTTTAAATTACGTAATTTAAAATACTGAATTAAATTACGGCCCATCCCTGAACACAGCTACACATAACAACAACAACAACAACAACAGAAACACTCTTAACTAATAACCTAACTATAGACATGGTGGAACCAATTAGCAAACATTCCAACTATCTAGTCACTGGAGGAATTAAGAAGTAGATAAAGGCGAAGTTTCTGCTTAATTAATCTAGTGTTAGGCTGGCATTGAAGATTGTAGGAAGAGAGTTCCTACAGTGGGAGTCAGAACATTACAAAGAGAACAGACGAGTGTTGGTATAATGGTATCTGCAGAGGGAGAGTGGTGAACAGTCAATTTTCTAGTTTGAGACATTCTATTCGCGAAGTCGACATGTATTCGACGAACATTTGATTTACAACCCTAAAATACAAGTATATCGAAAAATGACAACGCAACATTGGTCGAATAATGTATAAAGTAAAATTGGTAGATTACATAAAATGCGTGACTCATTACGTGCTTACTTATCACGTCCTTACTTATTTGAGGTACATGCACGAGTTAGTGGGTGTAGAGTCGTAATTTATCGCCGTCTGTGGCAGAGCGAAAACAAGTTATTTCCAGATTTACAAAGCAGTGTTTCTATATAATACGCTGAAATTTGAGACATTTATCCATAATAATCATCGAAGATACTTACGTGTTATTATTATTATATTGAATCCGCCAGTGACTGAAACATAGAGCATTCCAAAACATAGATCAGCCAGCCCTTAGTACAGGTTCTGTAGCGCAACAATACATAATAACGATCTGCAAATTCCGCAATTATCACACCAGCTTTTAAGCGGTCCACAAGACTTACGGCTGTGTTAGAACCACTGCAGATAATATGCAATTCCAAGAATTTTCTATCGTTTATCGTGATTGTAAGCTCAAACTTCTAAAGCGCCATTTCTAGAAGACAGAGCGCAGGCCAGCCGCTTATTCTTAACCCTTGATTTAAAACGCGATCGCTTTGCGGAAAATAATATTAATAATATTGCATTCATGATGATTCATTGGCACTGCTCATAATTATTATTGCAAATTGACAGCTTCAAAGCCAACGTAATATTTTCTGGTTTTTGTCATTACGTGGTCTTTGCGTCAATTAGGCCTAATGGGGCGTATTGGTCTATTATAATTGGGCGCTATTACATTGTCTTACATCATTTTAAGCTTAGCGAACTGTGTTCCTTTTGGATGCTACCGTTTCCTGTCAGGTCTAGCTAAAACATGTTGTTTGCTTGTATGTGCACTATTTATAGCGCCCCTTAAAGCTCTCTCTCTATCTACTCATAGGCGCTCCCGAATGCAAAGCGGATACTGCATCGGAGTTTCACACCGATCGCTGAGCAGTTGCGAGTGAAGGACTTGCCCAAGGTCCATACGAAGTGGCTTGAGTCTTCTGGCTCCAAAGAAACGACGCCACCACTACACGACAGCGCTCCAGGTCTAGCCTACCCGATGACATTGTTTGTAGCCTATGTGCACTTGTTGGAACGCCCCTTCAGATTCCTACTTAGAAGCTCCCGAGGGAGGGGAAGGGTGGGAGGGGAAGGGAGGGAAGGGAGGAATGGAAGGAGAGAGACAGAGACTGAGACAGGAACAGAGACAGATTGATAGAGTCTATCATAGAGAGAGACAGACAGGCAGGCAGACATAGACAGAGACAGAGTGACAGAGAGAAGGGAGGGAGAAACATATCTTCCTCCCCCAAACCATCCCCATCTGGGCGCCATGCTCGTAGAGTCTTCCTAACGCCTAGGAGGGAGATTATATTAAGTTACATATTTCAACAAATTAATGATTTGACTGAAGTTCGCTTGTTAGGACCATTGATTTGTGCTTTACGGATCGTGACAATGGTGAAGGAGAGTGACTAGTTAAACTAAAAAGAAATTGTATGATTTTTGACCTTGTTGTAGGCCTACGCCATTATAATAGTAATAATATTAATTTATTCGTAATGGCGTGGAACAGGGGGAACTATGCAGGCCTATACAAATATAAATTAAACGAGTCCGGAACAATAAGTAGGCCTATATGAAACTAGTTAGGCCTGTGTAGTTGACAAATTGTGGTGTTTTCAATTAAGGCTATGAAGCACCCAATGACGACATTCAGATGGACAGTGGGTCCATTGATATGGAGATCGCCACAGCTGACCAACGTCAATGCTTGAGTCAAGGTATGCAAAAACAGATGGGCGGATAATCTATTTTAACACTCATCGTAGTCATCATCATTATAATCATCATCATCTTCATCATCATCATCATCATCATCATCATCGTCATCATCATCATCATCATCATCATCATCATCATCATCATCATCATCATCATCATCATCATCATCATCATCATCATCATCATCATCATCATCATCATCATCATCATCATCATCATCATCATCATCATCATCATCATCATCATCATCATCATCATCATCCGTTACTGGCCCCAGCAAATTTATTCTGTATTATTAAGTTAATTGCAATGGCGTGGAACAGGGTCAGAAAACTTATGTAGGCCTATACAAATGCAAACTAAACGAGTCACGAACAATAAGTATATTAAAATAACGAGTTAGGCCTATGTAGCTGATAAATTCTGTGTTTTTTTTCAATTAAGGCTATGAAGCACCCAATGACGACATTCAGATGGACAGTGGGTCCATTGATATGGAGATCGCCACAGCTGACCAACGTCAATGCTTGAGTCAAGGTATGCAAAAACAGATGGGCGGATAATCTATTTTAACACTCATCGTAGTCATCATCATTATAATCATCATCATCTTCATCATCATCATCATCATCATCATCATCATCATCGTCATCATCATCATCATCATCATCATCATCATCATCATCATCATCATCATCATCATCATCATCATCATCATCATCATCATCATCATCATCATCATCCTCATCATCATCATCATCATCATCATCATCATCATCCGTTACTGGCCCCAGCAAATTTATTCTGTATTATTAAGTTAATTGCAATGGCGTGGAACTGGGTCAGAAAAGTTATGTAGGCCTATACAAATGCAAACTAAACGAGTCACGAACAATAAGTATATTAAAATAACGAGTTAGGCCTATGTAGCTGATAAATTCTGTGTTTTTTTTCAATTAAGGCTATGAAGCACCCAATGACGACATTCAGATGGACAGTGGGTCCATTGATATGGAGATCGCCACAGCTGACCAACGTCAATGCTTGAGTCAAGGTATGCAAAAACAGATGGGCGGATAATCTATTTTAACATTCATCGTAGTCATCATCATTATAATCATCATCATCTTCATCATCATCATCATCATCATCATCATCAATCATCAATCATCATCATCATCGTCATCATCATCATCATCATCATCATCATCATCATCATCATCATCATCATCATCATCATCATCATCATCATCATCATCATCATCATCATCATCATCCTCATCATCATCATCATCATCATCATCATCATCATCCGTTACTGGCCCCAGCAAATTTATTCTGTATTATTAAGTTAATTGCAATGGCGTGGAACTGGGTCAGAAAAGTTATGTAGGCCTATACAAATGCAAACTAAACGAGTCACGAACAATAAGTATATTAAAATAACGAGTTAGGCCTATGTAGCTGATAAATTCTGTGTTTTTTTTCAATTAAGGCTATGAAGCACCCAATGACGACATTCAGATGGACAGTGGGTCCATTGATATGGAGATCGCCACAGCTGACCAACGTCAATGCTTGAGTCAAGGTATGCAAAAACAGATGGGCGGATAATCTATTTTAACACTCATCGTAGTCATCATCATTATAATCATCATCATCTTCATCATCATCATCATCATCATCATCATCATCATCGTCATCATCATCATCATCATCATCATCATCATCATCATCATCATCATCATCATCATCATCATCATCATCATCATCATCATCATCCTCATCATCATCATCATCATCATCATCATCATCATCATCCGTTACTGGCCCCAGCAAATTTATTCTGTATTATTAAGTTAATTGCAATGGCGTGGAACTGGGTCAGAAAAGTTATGTAGGCCTATACAAATGCAAACTAAACGAGTCACGAACAATAAGTATATTAAAATAACGAGTTAGGCCTATGTAGCTGATAAATTCTGTGTTTTTTTTCAATTAAGGCTATGAAGCACCCAATGACGACATTCAGATGGACAGTGGGTCCATTGATATGGAGATCGCCACAGCTGACCAACGTCAATGCTTGAGTCAAGGTATGCAAAAACAGATGGGCGGATAATCTATTTTAACATTCATCGTAGTCATCATCATTATAATCATCATCATCTTCATCATCATCATCATCATCATCATCATCAATCATCAATCATCATCATCATCATCATCATCATCATCATCATCATCATCATCATCATCATCATCATCATCCGTTACTGGCAACAGCAGAGTTCTATTTAGTGATTTATGAACAAAATAATGACGTCTAATTCAGGGTTGTAGGCCCTACTCTACGGTACGGTATATTAAGTAAGGTTTTAGGTGTAAGAAATTGTAGAAAAAAACACGATTTAAAAAAAGTCGTCAGAAATTTTTTGCCAAGAAGTAAATTTTTCCAGCCTTCAGCGTGTAGGCCTATTCGCCTTAAAAATTCTGAGTGCAGCCCTGATAGGCCTATTGTCTATTCTCTTCTATCCACTGCAAGAAACAATGCTTCTCACAACGTTAGGCCATCTAATATTTTGCATTTAAATGACTAAGCTTATAGGCCTACCTGTAGTTACTCTTGCTCTCTCTCTCTCTCTCTCTCTCTCTCTCTCTCTCTCTCTCTCTCTCTCTCTCTCTCTCTCTCTCTCTCTCTCTCTCTCTCTCTCTCTCTCTCTCTCTCTCTCTCTACAGTTCGGCCCTTAATTGCAATCTATAGACTTTAAGGTAGGCTACTTTTGGATTTGGCTCAATTGGCATTCTTCTCGCATGTTCAAAAGATCAGTCTTTGCAGGATTATTTTGTTTTAAAAGCTGACTTATGCCATTTGAAAGTTTAGATAATCTGAAAAACATGGCAATTTTCCATATGGCAGACTCTATAGGCCTAGGCTACTGGTTTGAGATATTATTCATTTCTGATCTTGCTCTTCAGGTGAAGCACATGATGCTGATGCTGACGTCGAGGAAGATAGAGAAGAGCAACTTCATTTTTCCAATAGAAAGACATATAGGAGGTTGAGGACAATTGACTCAGATGATGATGAAATCGAGGCATCAGCCGAGTATACCATAGGACGTCCCATGAATGATGAAGTTGTCGAAAATTCGTATACCATGAGTGTGGGCCCATCCAAAAAAGAAAAAGGTAGGCCTACTAGAAAGTACGATAAGCAAGTGTCCTGCATGTTTTGTGAAAAACTGCTACGTGGCAAGTTGAGGCGCCACATGGAAAGAGCTCATGGAGATGAGCCAGAGGTGGCAAGGCTTCTATCGTGTTCGAGTAAAGAAGACAGTCGCAGAGGATTTGCACAATTGGCAAACCGAGGTAACTTCAACCACAACGCCTCTGTGCTGTCTTCCAAAGAAGGGTTGTTGATTGTCAAACGCCGACCTTCAAAAAGGACCTACAATGCAGAAGATTATCTGCCCTGTGAGCACTGTCTTGGTCTCTTCCTAACAAAAGACCTGTGGAGACACGCTGGAAAATGCTTGCATAAACCGTCAGCGAGTACAAATACTAACCGCAGGTCTTCAGTGATATCTGTTTCTAGAATGGTTCTAGAAGGAGCAACCAATGCTGAACAACCACCAGTCTCACAGCAATTTCAGGACGACATTCTGGCTAGAATGCGGTACGACAAATGGACTCGTAGGGCCAGAAACGACATTATCATCATGCGATATGGAGCTTCTCTTCATCACAGACATGGACGACAGCAACAACGTGTTCACGATATCTCTCAGAATATGCGGCAGCTTGCTCGTCTTCTTCTGAAGGTTCAATTTGAAGAGGACGAAGCAAATCAGCAAGTAACGTTGGACAGATGCCTTACTGGACGCAATTTTGATGTTGTGGTGGAGGCAACAGAAAGGCTTTGCAAAAGAGAAATAGACAGCGACTCTGGAAGACCACTCTTTAAGAATCCAAGTATTGGACTGAAAATTGGCCATATACTTGTAAAGTGTGCGGATATCAAGAAAGGTATGGCCATTCGCACAGGAGATAAAGTAGCCGAAGAAGAAGCCAATGCCTTCTTGGCCCTTCATCGATCAGATTGGACGAATAAGATTTCGTCAGCTTCGCTAGCATCGCTAAAGAAAATGCGCTACAACAATCCGGACCTTTTGCCTGTCACGTCGGATCTGGTGAAGCTCAAAGAATTTCAAGAGAGATCAATAACTGCTCTCAGCGAGACGCTGAAGAAAACACCGACGTACAGTGTCTGGCGACAGCTGTCGGACGTCGTCTATTCGAGAGTGGTCATCTTCAACAAGCGTAGATGTGGTGAGACTGCAAGATTGCATTTGAAGGCCTTCCTGGAACGCCCTAATTGGCAAGAAGCCGCCAATGATGTTCTTGTGAAGTCACTCAAGCCTATCGAGCAGAAGCTTCTGAAACGGTAGGCCTAATACTCTTCATTTTGATAATGAACTCTGATGACTTGTTCAAAATTCCGGCTTGAGCCTTTCTTCTATAGGTACATCCATTAATAATAATGCTCTAAAGTCACTGCGTCGTTATGCATTTCAAAAAGGCCCTAGGGTAGATCATAAATTCGAGTAACTTATAGCTAATAATTTGTTTATTGCAGGTTTTGTTTAAAGTGCAGTTCTACACAAAATGTGCAGTTCTAACTTCTAAATGGAATTGTGCAGTTGTAAAGGCATTTTTGTGCAGTTAAAAATAATATGAAATTTCATTGTCTTCCGATTTGGAATAATGCGTCACTCTAAACAAAAGCAGTTAGAGAAGCCAAGTTTTGTCATTGAAATTTGTATCTACACTTTGAAACCAGCCTAACCAAAATAATCACCATCTTATTTTGCGACTCTGCTTACAGTAGAAAACTGTAGGCTGTAACAGAGTGTGCGTTTGATGTGTCCTTAGTTTCGTTTGCAAGTTCACGAAGTGTTATTTATTTGATGTTGGTCTCGTTAAAATTAATCGACGTGTGTACGAACGCCGCAACTTTCTGGAAAAATTTCAATCAATATGCATTCCCTTGAGTTGTGAAAAGACTTGACACGTAGGTTATGCCTACTTTTAAAAGCCCTGGTTTATTGCGTATTAGCTAATAGGCCTACATAGAACAAGAGGCAAGCAGTGGTTTTGAATTTCAAATGGCGAATTTCGATTCTTTTATTTTTTTAAAACTTGAATGGCCTAAGCCTAGCATTGTAGCCTATGCCTTTCGGTGTTACTCTCAGATGCAGTTGTATAGCAAACGTTTTATTTTATTAGGCTTAACAGAAGTATACAATGTAGTATTAGATTCATTTATTTTGCAAACTCACAACTTTCATTTGATAAATAGACCATATGATTATTCATTCATTCATTAATTCATTTCGTGATTTTATATAGGCCTAGCGCTTCTTCAAGAAACCTACTCAGAGGCGCTCCCAGTGCAGCCACAGCCAAAATAATAGGTTTTGAGCAACTTATAAAAAGCAGGTGAATTTAGTCTAGGCATAAGTCGCACGTTTAGTGGGAGGCCGTTCCAGATAGCAGGACCCACAGTAGAAAAGGCTCGGCGCTGTCTTGTAGAAGTGCGAGCTCGAGGAACCAAAAGGTTTCCCCCCATTGTCGCAGAGCGAAGAGCTCGACGGGCTGCAAGGTCGGAGACAGGTCGACAAAGGATGGACAGGTATGATGGAGCACAATCAGTAAGGCAACGCCACACAAGTGCAGCAACTTGGTAGGAGATGCGCTGTGAAACAGGGAGCTAGTGAAGAACATTACGCATAGGCCTATAAGCAGAGACGGGCCATATTTAGGAATGCAGCCAATGAGGCGAGAAGCCGAAGGAAGAACTCGTTCAAGGCGCCCAATAAGTCCAAGTGGCAGACCCATGAGTACAGAACTGCAGTGATAAATTATACTGGTGACAAAGGCATGGACAAGTGTGAGAGTAAGACTATGAGAGAGAGACAACTCGGAGTTGCCGAAGCTGGTAGTAGCAACTACGAGTGACCAAATTGATATGCTTTGAGAAATTGAACTCTTAATCCAGCCTATCAGGGAAAGTCGCTGCTATTAAGTGCAGGTCAATGGATGCCAATTGCCTGCCAGTACCAAACCAGATGAACTGAGTTTTAGAAAGATTCAGTAACAAACCATTATTATGCCATCCATGATGAGAGAGCATCAATGGCATTGCACATTAAAGATACAGTGGACATTGCATCAGTGGCAAGGCAGTGATCATAGGCCTGCACGTCGTCAGCATAGAGTTGCAATGTAGTCACGGCAATTCATTAGTTATCATTATGCGCTTGTTTTGTTTGTACCAGAATGGATATGGTTCATCTACAAGGAAAAGGAATGGGCGGACGAAGGGTGCCGCTTATTCTTTCACCGAATGTCGTCTCTGCGATGGAGTTACTAGCAGAAAAAAGAGAGTGCTGCCAAATTCCATCAAGCAATGTGTACTTTTTTGCTACCCCATCAGTCAATAACTATGTGAACGGCTGGCAAGTAATGAAGAACGTTGCTGTAGCTGCCGAACTGAAGCATCCTGAACTCATACACAGCACTCGGTTGAGAAAATATGTTGCAACTGTTACACAGGTAAATTTTTGATTTCTTATTGTTTTCATTTTCTGGTAAATTTTTGATTGTAACCTATTACTATAGTAATAATAATATATGTTTGTGAGACGTGGACAATGACAAAGAAAATGGTGCAAATATTATGGCGTGTGAAATGTGGATTGGGAGAAATATGCAGAGAATATCATGTACGAAAGAAGTACAAATGAATGGGTATTCGTGGCGATAGGAGTTGGGAATGATGAGACGTTACAAAAAACATTATTAAGAATAAAGCTCGAGTTCGTTGGACATGTTAGGCGATCAAATGGATTAGAAAAAGAAATGATGTTGCAACGCGGAGAGGGAAGGAGAAAACACTGGCAACCAAGGAAAAATAAATGGATGAGATACATAAAGCAACCGGAATGAATCTGGAAGAATTTAGGGACGCGACATCCTGTTTTACCTACGTACAATTCTTTTCTTAAGCCTTCTTGGGGGCCTTAAACATCCGCGGTCCTTTTGTAACAATGCACATAATTTCTTAGGAGGCCTTATGGGAGGGGGCTTAGCCTTCTAGCCCCTAATAAACTCCGCCTACGTGAATGAATGAATGAATGAATGAATGAATGAATGAACACGTTTTTGCAAAGTCACATGTGGAAATATTCAGATTCGTTATTATAGAAATATTTAATAACTGAATTGAATGACTAAATATGTGTTTGCAACGCTGTTTGTGAAGGATTAGTATTAATTGTTACAGAATGAATGAATGAATGAATGGATGAATGGACGAAAGAATGAATGAATGAATGAATGAACGAACGAATTGGGTTTGGTGTCACAGTGTCTGTTAAAGATTCATCATTCATATTAATTATGGCTTTAATTTTCGCCCTAAACATGCATTGATTTATTTGAGTTATATGTGTAAGCTTATATTTAAAGGACATTTTTAATTTATAAAAGCATTTTGTGTTTTATTGTGTTTTAAGAACTATTCCTAATTTATGGTGTGATATTGCCAACGTGCTTCTCATAAGTTGGAGCTTCTGGGTCTTGTTTTTAATCATAGATTGCATCACTAACATCGACAGAGACGAAGTGGTTGGCCAACCATCTTGGCCATGAAGTCAGCATTTTTGAGAACGTATACCGACTTCAAGATTCGACCATCGAACTGGCCAAAATCAGCAGATTGATGATGGCAGTCGACAGGGGGGACATTTCAGAATTTTCTGGGAAATCGCTTGATGAAATCCAAATATCAGGTTGGTAAAAACATGTTATTTCTTGTTTGTATGCACACTTATAGCACCCCTTCAAGCTCTGTACTCAAAGGCGCTCTCTGAGCAATTGCGAGTGAAGGACTTGCCCAAGGGCCCTACGCAGCCACTAGAGGTGGAATCGAACCTGCAAGCATCATGCTGCCAGGCGACGCCACCGCGCCATACATTTATGTAGGCTATTTTTAAATATCGGCTTTGGTTGTCACGAAGGTACATGTACAATTTGTACATAACGTGGGCTATAGCCTATATAGAAAGTTGATTGTTATTACATTGCACATTTTCATAAACTCCTCAATACTTAGTCTATCCGTAATGTTCAGATGAGTTGTCAGTCAGTCAATTGCTTATGGGAATATATTCAGCAACTGCTTCAAGAACCCTGTTATTTCTACTGAATTTATTGCTTTCAAAGATTACGTCTATATGTATTATTAACGCATAATAATTTTTGTGAACTCTTAACGCACTTAGCCTACTTCTTCACTCTTTGAATTAAGTGAATGTGCTTAATAGATTCTTGTCCAATCTTCATTAATTGTCATGTTGGAAACTGTGTTAATGGAGTTTCCATTGTAATTCATTCTAATTGCACCTAACATGTTACAACTTTCTAATAAATGACGGCTACTATTAAGTGGCAAAGTATAGGTCTAAACGGGCTTTTAAATGGTCATTGGGTAAGGTCTTTGAGCAAGGTCTTTACTCACAATATCATTGCTGAGTGCCATCGATGTTCTCCCACAATTATTAGATGCTCGTGTGAGTACTTCTGAACGTCTGAAGGAAGGGAGTATAAAATAAAGTTGGTTAACCCTTTAACGATCTATGTGGAAAACCTATGCATTTGGTCGGTAAAGGTTTAATACAAGTGTATAGGGTCCAGTACCAAGCATGGCGATATATACCAATTATAAATGAAAAATAAGGTTGTATTGTAATAAACGCAGCTAATGCTAATTTTTATCGACTGTCAATAATACTGGCATGCTAGACACTTTTAAACAAGTAACCTATGCATTTTGTAGATATTTCTCCAAGCGTTGATGACACAGATGAAGACGATGTTGCTATTGATGATGAAAGTGCCACAGCAATTGAGATGTCAAACAAAGGTAAGCACATAGCATGCTGATTGGCATATAATTATATACGTTTACTTCATTATTGATATTCATTGAGAAAGGTTTAACCTGAGCATGAAGGTTAGTTGTCAATATTTCTTTCCAATCATCTAGGCCTAAGGAAACATATTTGACAAGTTTTCTGTCTGTCTCTCTATATCGCTGTATGTTGGGTCTGTCTATATGTCTGTCTCTATTTCTCCACATCTGTCTCTGTCTGTCTGTCTATGTATTTCTGTGTTTCATTATTTTTTTTTGCTGTGTCTGTATGTTTGTGCGAACTTGAGGCTGATCAGTAACGCGCTTGCTAAAGCAGCCGACCGTTGCGGTTTCGACTCCGGGTAATGACCTTGGGCAAGTTGTTTACGCACACGTGCCTCTGTCACCAAGCAGTATCATTTGGTACAGGCGTAAGCTTGGAAGCAAACGGCAAGCCCGGCGATACACTGGCCTCATGCACAGGACCTTCGAATTCGTCCATAGCCGGCTCAAGGCCATTGAAAAGGAGATGAGCGCCTCCTAGAGTTCCACATGGAATTGGATGTTTGCCTTTCTCAGTCTGTTTCTTTTTGTCTGTCTGTCTGTCTGTCTGTCTGTCTGTCTGTCTCTCTCTCTCTATGTGTGTGTGTGTGTGTGTGTGTGTGTGTGTGTCTTCAATGTGACATGAAAGTGTTGCCAGGTGAAGCTTATTGTCTATCATTGTGTTACGCATTATGTTAACCTTTTTTTTACCATAGTTCCTGCAGATGATAACAGCGCGATGCCAACTCACCGTGGCGAAACCGCACTGCCTCTGGTGAAACGCAGCAAAGCAGGTATATAGGCTATAATTTTCTGTCAATGTCTTTCTATTGAAAAATGTCAAAGTCTTCCAAAACTCCCATTACTGGTAGATACATGCGTTTTGTGAAATTTAAAACTTACTTTAACTGGAGGAACATTTTGCCAGTAAGAGTGTAGATTGACGTTCATATGCTGAAGTTCCGTTGCGATGGTCACAGAGTACATTGTAATTTATTGATGTGCTGTGAATTTGTTGATTTTTGCCAAGGTGTGTCGAATACGGGATTGAAGAACGTCCTGACCGAATCCAACAGTTACAGAGGGCCATCACAAGGTAATTTACTTCATTAGCATTGTATTCAAAGTTACGTGAATTTCATGGCATTAGGCCCAAGTCTTTTGATACGCTATGTCATACTGCAGAAAATGTCGCTTTTTAGTGGCTTGTCATAATTATGCAAAGTTAGTGTCCATTACAGTCAGCTTGAATCCTCCACAGTGCAAAAACTCGTATTTCCGTTAGGCACTAGCCACACACACACACACACACACACACACACACACACACACACACACACACACACACACACACACACACACACACACACACACACACACACACACACGCACGCACACACACACACACACACACACAGTAGTAGTAAATGCATCGTCTTGAATCTTGATAATCACAATTTCTGCTAGCTGTTGGTTGTTTCAGGTGAGGCAAATTAAACAAAAGATTGTTTTTGGTGAAAGTAAATTGTGCTTCTCCGAACTATAAAAAATATGATAGGCTAATAGTTAAAAGCCTATGCATGATAGCCTATTAGAAAAAAAATGTGCACTTCACACTATGGCTTTCTCTGCCGTAGAGTTACAGTGGTTAGTCTCCCTCTCCTACACCACATACTTATCCCTCTCGCGTTGCCTCTCTGCCTCTGATTCTGCCGCTGCCTCTGCCCCTGCCTGTGCCTGTCTGTCCTCTCTCTCTTTCTGTCTATCTCTCGCCTTCTCTCTCTCTCCCACCTCTCTCTCTATCTGTGTTCCTCTCTGTGTCTCTCTGTGGATCTATCTGTATGTCTGTATCTACATGTATGTATTTTCCATATATGTATGTCTGTCCTTCGTCTGTCTGTGTCTGTCTCTATGTTTTGTCTATTTCATTATTTGTTTTTCATGTCTGTGTCTGTACGTTTGACCATGTAAGTCTCTCTCTTTTGTATCTTTGTCTCTGTCTCTGCATCTGCCTATGTCTCTCTCTCCTTCTGTCTTTGTCTCTATATTTGTGTGTGTGTGTGTGTGTGTGTGTGCATGTCTTGAATCTCCTTCAATGTGACATGAAAGTGTTGCCACGTTAAGCTTATTGTCTATCATTGTGTTATGCATAATATGTTAACCAATTTTTTATACACTAGTTCCATCTGATGACGATGACTGCGTGAGGCCATCTCACAGTAAAGAAATCGCACTACCTCCGTTCAAACAGAGGAAAGCAGGTATATATAATTTTCTGTCAATGTCTTTCTATTGAAAAACGTCAAAGTTGTTCGAAACTCCCATTACTGATGCATACAAGTTTTGTGAATTTTATGACTGAGATGCGACCTTGCGTAGTCGAGACTGTAAGGAAAAGTTAACTTTGGGAATATAATCACACAGTGTGTGAGCATGTTTATAATTCCACTAATTTACTTCTTGTGCCATTTAATATGTAAGTTTATAATGGAATTGTATTGATACTAAGATATGAAAATAATTAACAACTTTTGATGTTTTGTGTTTAAGCTATATCTGTTATTATACTAATTGGTTTGCTTAGTCTTGCTTGTTTTTGATGTCTTATGCGAATTTTATATTGTGATATTCTTGTTCAAAAGAATGCTGCTTGGCATTTGCTAATATTAAACATTCAATCATTTGCTTATCATTTTTAATGCTTCCTTACAAGTATGATACTGTGATAAAAGTCTGCATACCAGAATATAAGTCTACGATATGTAATTCTACTTTCAGGAATGCGAGTAAAGTGGAGTGCCACTGAAATCAACATTATTTGCAAAGAACTTGTTGGGTTCTTTAAATCAAAAACGGTGCCCAACAATGCGGAGATTGAGAGAGTAATGGACAAATTTCCAGTTCTCAAGAAGCGCACCGTTCCTCAAATCAAATCCCGCGCGTGGGCTCTTATCAAGAAACAGTAAAATAGAACTGTTAGTAAGCATGACATCTATAACTATTACACTCGTGTAGGCTTACGCCTATTTCATGTGTGTGACCTTTGCCTTCTCCTCATAGGCGGAGACTAGTCTTGGTCATAACTTTGAGAGAGGCTTTTTAGGCCATCATTTTAACGAAATTGGTCATTATTTAAGTGCTAATAGTCCTGGTTTTAGACTTCAAAAGTGTTCCTATTGTTGAAATTTTGGAATTTCCACATTGCAATAGTAACATTTTAGGCTGTCATTTCATCATCATTTCGGTGCTAATAGCCTTGGTCTAAGACAGTGGTTCTTAACCGGTGTTCGACCGAACCCCTGGGGTTCAATGAGCCAGTGCCAGGGGTTCGGCAGAGGTCCTCTGAAATATATACATATTCAGTTAAAAATTATCTGTAATTTTTCAACTTTCATTTAATAAAATTTGTTTGAAACCTTTTTAAATTTAAAGCTGTTCATCCTGTTAACCTTAGTTTTGTCTTACTGCACCAGTGCACCTCCCGATAATTAACACCAGCAGGCATCTTTCTATGAAGTAATATAAGGTATTACCGATAGGATATGTAATTTTTCGGTGTTTTTCTGCAGAAACAGCATCGTATGACGTACGATAAAAGCAACTAGTACCTTTTCTTATAGGCCTATGCTTCTACCACAGAGTATGTCGAACAAATAAGAAAAATGATTGTTCAAATTTGAGGGGTTCGGTGAATGGTCATGTATTTCTCTTGGGGTTCGGCTCCCTTGAAAAGGTTAAGAACCACTGGTCTAAGACTTCAAAGTGTCCGCCGTGTTGAACATTTTTTAAATCTCCATACTGCAAATGTAGCATTTTAGGCTGTTATTGTAACTACAATTTATTGCCCATCATTTCAGTGCTAATAGTCCTAATTTAACACTTCAAAGTTTCCTCCTCAAAATTTTTTCAATAAAAAAATGGTCTACACTGTAATGGAAACATTTTTGAATGTGATATGATAAAAATACTTTATTTCTCAAAATTTCATTGCTTAAAGACATGGCTTGACACTTTAATGAATGTCATATCCACATTGTTTACATTATTTTGTTTGAATTTCCATATTGTAATTGTAAAACAGCCACCATCCTAATAAAATTGCTCAGTTTTCAATGCTGAGTAGTGGTTTTAAGACTTAAGATTGTCACATCACAAGTGTTTACACAGTTTGAATTTCCACATGTGGCCGTAGCTTTTTGAGCTGTCATCTTTTCAAAATTACTCATGATTTCAGCGCTCAGTGACATGGTTTAAGACTTCAATATACATGCAAACCCACTCCCATTGTTTAAAATATTTTAAATTTTTAAACTGTAATGTCAACATTTTAAGCTGTCATTTAATACAATTTCTCGTTATGGATAAACAGTGGATAAGAGTGTAGAAATTTATAATGATATTTATGAAATATTATGGGTGGGGGTATAACCACCTCTGTCCCTCACACCACAAACGTTGGAGGAGACTGTGTAAACTTGTTTTGTGTCTCTTTAAATGTTATCTGAGTACTGTTTAAACTGTTTCGAAACAGTAAAAACAGGTTTCATATCGTTTGAAATAATGTCTGATAGCTAGCTGTACATACTAGTTTAATAGCTGTACAAAAGGTTTTGTATCTTTAAAAATAATGTCTGATAGCTGTTCAAACTGATTTCGTTGCTGTACAAGTTGGTTTTATAGTCGTGGAAAAAGGATTCGTATGTTTTAAAATTTTGTCTGAGAGCTTACAAATTGGTTTCATATCTTTGAAAATGATTCCTGATAGCTGTGCAAACTGTTTTTATGCTGCACAAAATTGTCTTCTATGATTGTGTCTACTAGCTGTAATATGGTTTAGCCGCTTTACAAACTGGTTTCTAGGCTGCAAGAACTGGTTTCGTACATACCAAAAGTTTATAATGAAAATTATTGTGCAAACTGGTTTCACAGCTGTACCAATACCAACTGATTTCATTTCATTTTAAATAATGTCTGATATAGCCAAACAAACAGGTTTCGCAGCTGTGCAGACTGGTTTCTTATCTAGAGTAATGCCTGACACATGTATAAACTGGTTTTACAACTGTGTAATTTTTTGATTTATTTGCAAATAATGTCTTATATCTGTGCAAACTGGTTTCTCAGTACAAACAAGTTTTGCATATTTAAAAATGATGCCTGATACAAACTCGTTTCGCTGCTGTAAAACTGATTTTATAATTGTGCAAATTGGTTTCTTTCTTAGAAAGTGTTGTATGAAACATAATGAAAGCTGTGCAAAGTGGTGTCACAGTCTCACATAACTACAACTGGTTTCTTTTCGTTAGAATAATTTTGGCGGTGAAAAATGGACATTTTTCCAGGATTTCCGGCCCCCCAAAACTGAAATCCTGGAACGGCCACTGATTGTGATAACGGAAAATTGATGTCGATGATGATGATGATTATAATGAGAGCTTACTTCAAATCGAAACTGGGATGTTGAATACTGGATTTAGAGTTACATTTTCAGTAGTATATAACGACTTTAAACAGATTTCTTGCTGTCAGAATTATGTAATATGGCTGACGGTGATGTCATATATTGTTCAATCTGTGACAACATGGAAGTTACGTCAGTGACACAGTTTATACATTTACTTAATATAAAACAAATCTTCTACTATTTAGTTTTTTTTCTACTATATTTCTTCTGAAAATTACAAATTTTCATAATTTTTGCTTGGCTACTTTTGGTTATATTCTATAAAATATCTTAATATTTGTCATTGACTATTGTTGTTAAGAAGTTGATGAGAGCATCTTTCTTTGGATTACTGTTAAAAGACTATATTGGGTGGATTAGCTGCTTTTTGTACATCGCTGAGCAGATAAACTCTTAAAGTTGCGGCATGATCTGATTCAGTTGTAGTGACGACATTCTAAACGTTTGACGAAGGTTGTGCATTGTATAATGTATATTTTGTAGATTTCTTTTTGTTTTTGTCCCACTAGTTTCCATTATTGTTGCTACTCAGCATTCTTCTGCATGATGGCTAGCTTGCTCTTGCCACTTCTTCGTGTGACACATTCATGTTAGCTCTGTTCCAGTTTTTGTGACGTGTCTCACCATGTGCACAAGAGCAAATGATAAGTTTGGTTTACTGTGATAATGAAAAATTTATGATGATGATGATGATGACGATGATGATGATTATAATGAGGGCTTACTTCAAATCGAAGCCAGGATGTCAATTACTGGATTTAGAAGTACATTTTTAGTAGTATATACCGACTTTAACAAGTTTCTTGCTGTCACTGACATAACCATCATATATTAAGTCAGAGACAACATAGAAATCACTTCAGTGACACAGTTTATACATTTACTTAAATTAAAACAAATGTTCCTAATATATTTCTTCAGAAGTTTAAAATTTCCAGAATTTTTTCCTTTACTACTTTTGGTTATATTCTAAAAAGTGTTAATATTTGTCACTGACGTAACATTGAAAAGTACACCCCAAACTTCTGAAGCTAAGAAAATGAACTGTTATTAATTGTTCAAAGTTTTACTTGAAAATGCTTACCAAGTGGATCTTCCATTCAACTGATGTAGCTTGTTTGAAAAAATCAACCAGTTACTGCCGTTATTTACAAAACAAACTTTTTAATATTTCTGTAATAGAATTGTCCAGAACATGTAGACATAAAAATGTAAGATGGCTGACGGTCATGTCATTAAAGATTATTGATTTCAATTATTATTTTGAACACTATGGTTTCAGTGGCGGCGCTAGGGGAGCATTTAAGGGGCTAAGCCCCCTTAAATGGCGCCAACCCCCCCCAAGAAAAATGCTGGAAATGTGTACAACCATGGGTAATTGGCGTATGCAGACCTGTGAAAGAGCAAAATCGGGAAAATTGAGTTCAAAACCATCATACGACTAAAAAAAGGTCATCAGATTTTTTGACGGGAAAAATGGAGTTTCAGACCAATTGACTAAAAAAAGTTCGTCACATTTTGGGGGGCAAATAAAAGACGGACAATTTCTGGACCAACTTCAGCCACCAAAACTGAAATCCTGGCGCCGCCACTGTATGGTTTCTTAGCTTTAATGAAGATTTCTTAAATTAGGTTTTTAGGTCTAATTTTCAGTTAAATTGGCCTAGTGCGTCTTTTGGATATTACACTAACTTAAGCTTACCCCTAATGTGCATTTGAGTCAAGGCCGTAGCCAGAATTTGATTTCGGGAGGATGTTTCTTAGGCGGATTATTTCTGACGACCATTTTGTAGTCATCGGAAACGGCTTTCTTACCACATAATTTCATGTTTTTTTTCATTATGTGCCATTATTTGTTACATTTTTCATGGGGGGGGGGGGTGTTTTCATGGTTTCATTTAATAGTTTTTACATCATGTGCTAGTAAATGCATTATATTAGTTTTTTACATTTTCCATTTCGGGGGTGTTCAAACACCCGAAAAAACCTAGCTACGGTTTTGATTTGAGTGTGTAGAGCCTAAAATAAAAGTTTACTTGAACATTTATGATGCACTAAATAACAGAAGCACAGGACTTGGAAGTCTTGGACTGTATGTTAAATTTCTTTCACATGAAGGAAATACATTGAAACAAAATGTACATTTTTCTTGTTATTTTTTATGGTGCACTAAATCACAGAAGCAAAGGACTATATATTGAGATTTTTTTCACAGGAAGGAAATACAATGAAGGAAATGTACATTGTTTCTTGTTAATTTTTATGGTGCACTAAATGACAGAATGACTTTATGTTGAATTTTTTACTGGAAAAAAACATTGAAGCAAATGTACATTGTTTCTTGGTATTTTTTATTTAAATAGCAAGAAAGCAAGATTTAGAATTTTTGCATTTTGGTTAGACCCAACAAAAAAGCTGCAATAGAACATAACGTGCAGAACCAGAAGGTAGATAATTATATTCACTGTGTTCAACTGTCAGTGATGTGGTCTTTAATATGATAGTTCCAGATTGTTGTACTTCATGATAACAGAATGGCATGGCCTTAGGTTTATTTAGGTCCCCGTGGATTCAGCCCTTGTAATAATAGAAAAATATTTTCATTTTTTTTTAAATAATAACAATTACGGGGCACGGTGGTATAGAGTGGTGGCGTCGTTGCCTTAAGCGTATGGACTATGAGCAAGTCCTTCACTCACAATATTGCTTGGGCGTGAAACTCCGATGCAGTGTCCGCGCTGTAGTCGGGACAGAGTCTACTTGTATGAATATTTTTATGATATGGCTGGGCACCTCTTAAATATTGAATAAATTTAAACTATTTCGCACATGAGCTCCTTAGAATTAAACACGGTTTACGGGGTCCAGAACGAAGGTCCTCACAAATCACCCGCGGTCAAGAGTGGCTATATATACACGCTTTACGTGGTCCAGAACGAAGGTCCTCACAAATCACCCGCGGCCAAGAGTGGCTATATATACTCGGTTTACGGGGTATAGAACGAAGGTCCCCACAAATCACCCGCGGTCAAGAGTGATTATATATATTATATAGGCTTAGATCATAATGCAACTTTCCAGCACCAGGCCTTTTTGCAATTCTGTTTTTTCCACTCCACCTTAATTAATATATACATGTAGGGGCCTACACGGTGTCCCAATTGAACTGATACCCTTTTTGTTTTGGCGATATAGCCTACTTGTAAATTCTAAATGAAACTCTAAATTTCAGAGCATGTAAGAGGGATAAAGTGTCAATGTTTCCTGAAAATTTAATCCAATTCTACAAACAGAGTCCGCAGTTATGCATGTTCCAATTTGGGCAACGAAAATTTTAAGTTTCCAACATGTAAAATATAGGAAATTAGTGTTAGCGCTGCTCTTCAAAGCTGATGCTCAAAATGCCCGCCATTAGCTCGAATGCATGCTCTAAGGCGCTTTCGCCATTCATAGATTGAAAACCCCTTGATACACGTATACATGCGAGTTTCATAAGGCTGCGATGAGCCAGTTTCTGTTAGGAAATTCCTTTAAAAACATTTTGCACCGTAATGTTTTTCTTCTATTTAATTTTTTTTTAAAAACTGAAATCATCTTTGCTGAAAACCATTTTTATTATTGTCCCTTAACATGGAAATGACTGAAACATGACGTAATATTTGTTAATTTAATAAATAAGGTGTGCAGTTGCAAGCAATAATTTCCTATCTTTTACATGTTGGAAACTTACAATTTCCGTTGCCCAAATTTTAATGTGTATAACTTTGGATTCTGGTTTCAAAATTGGATAAAATTTTCAGCAAACATTGATAATTTATCCCTCTTACATTCTCTGAAATTTTATAGAGTTTCATCTTGTATTGACAAGTATATCTCCAAAACAAAAATGGTATCAGTTCAATTGGGACATCGTGTAGATCAGATTACAACTTAAGTTTGGGGGCCTATATATCGAGTAGGATTCGAACCCCTCTGACGAGGACCTGTATATGAAGGATCGATCAATAATGTTAAAAAAATTGAGAACAGCTTTGGATGTGTCGCATAGTCAAAGGAAGTCCATTCTAAGTTGTTGGACAAACGACAGAGAACGAACGCCTGTGCATTGTTGCAAAGCGAGTGAAAGGAACCATTTTTGCACCATGGACAGCAGAGCGCAGTGCGCGGCGGCCTATGCATATGGAAAAGGGGAGGCAAAGCTCACACAGATAAGAGGGTGCCCAGCCTGACAAGCATAGCCACACCAAAGATGCAATTCTAAATTAGATGCGCTGCAGGAAAGGAAGCCAGTGCAGGACCTCGCGCATATAATTGGAATACACAGTCGGACTAGGTGAACCCCTTCCCCCCCTCCAATAAGACGCGCGTCACCCCTATGAAGTGCTGATCGGTAGGCCTACTTAATTCGATTGCTGTAATATGTGAACAGTTCTCTAACTCATGTCCAGGAGGCAGGTCTAATGAATCATAGTTTCCTAGAGATTTGCCTATGTTTACTGAAAATAATGTTGGGCCCTGTGTGTCAAATTTAACTTTTCGATTAGATGCAGCAGAGTCTATTTGTTGGCATGCAACCTACAAATAAATCAATGTAATGGTCTACCAAGTATTATTTCCAAAGACGCATGATCTCACCAACTGCACGAGCCTTGACATTAGTTCAGTCACAACCAAAGGCAATTAAATATTCAGTTGCTATTTTATTAACTAACAAACGCTTGGTGATAAAGACTACTTGTATGAATATTTTTATGTTATCGTTGGGCACCTCTTAAATATTGAATAAATTCAAACTATATTTAACTGTTTTCACAAGAACTCCTTAGATCATAATGCAACTTTCCAGCACCAGGGCTTAGACCTAAAAAATGTTGTGTTTCCGGTAACAGAGCTAAAAAAAATTGGGTAGGTAGGTAGAAAATATTTTTTTGGGAAAATATTTTTATGCAGTGACTAATACTGACTGTCGAAAAAGTATACCCACTAGTCTTTTTGCACGCTGAAACAAAATACGTGTTCTAAAGCATGGGCGCCCGATCATAGGGGCAAGGGGGGCACTTGCCCCTCTGGAAAATTGAAACCTATTTTCTCACGACTACTTTTGTGGTTTATAACAAATTTCTTCATATTAGAGAATTAAAAAACCTACTTTTAACTCATAATTTTCAATTTTTTAAAACAAATTTTCTTGCAAAAAGAAGCAGTTCATATAAGAACATTAAAAAAGTGAAACTGAAAAAATTTACATCAAGAAACCTCTGTGAAAAATACCCTTGCATGTTCTTAACTTCCCTCTTTGCATTTGTTGCCCTTCTGCACAAATTTGTTTTTTAACGTTGACCATCGTGTTTTGCCTCCTCCTGCAAAAATTTCTGCGGGCGCCCATGTTCTAAAGCAAGTATAAACTGCCTATTTCCCGACTGTCTGCACCTAAAACTGATATAAAAACAGCCGTATTAATTTCATTTTGTTGACGTCTTTTATGTTACTTACAATACAAATGTTAAAAAAAATTAAATAATTTTTTTTAAATTTAATTTTTTTAAATCACTTTTTTTACATAAATATTTGAGTCGCGGCCGTAAAAATGGGTCGGTCGGGTTACCGGGAACACAACATTTTTTACGCCTTATTGCAATTCTCTTTTTTTTACTACATCTTAATGAATGTATATAGATCTGATTCCAGCTGAAGTTTGGGGGACCTATATATCGAGTAGGATTCGAACCCCTCTCACGAGGACGTGTGTATCCAGGACTGGTGAATAAAAAAATTACATCAAGAAACCTCTGTGAAAAATACCCTTGCATGTTCTTAACTTCGCGCTTTGCATTTGTTGCCCTTCTGCAAAATTTTTTTTAACGTTGACCATCGTGTTTTGCCTCCTCCTGCAAAAATTTCTGCGGGCGCCCATGTTCTAAAACAAGTATACAGGCCCGGATTAAGCCCTCGGGGGCCCGCCGCCATATTCCAAGGGGGCCCCTAATCGACCCGTATACCGGTACCTTCCGAGACCATACTTCCACAGTCCCGCGTGTGTATGCATGCCTATATAAATCAAACTTTTCTATATGTAGACTAGGCCTATATAGCTTATTGAAATACCTGAATATTTTTGTAAATGACACTTTATAAACGTCAATGCAGTATGTACATAAGCTATGCCAGTTAAGCGGTTTAAATCCTATGATACTGACGTTGGCAACGCGGAGGCCTATAAGGAGGGCAGGAGACGGTCCCAATATTTGTGGAGACAGAGATGCTTACATCCTCATGCAATATTTCATAAATATAATAATTTCTCCAATGTTATCCACTGAGCAATTTCTTTATGATGACAGCTTAAAATGCTACCATCACAGTGTTCAAATAAAAATTCAAACAATTGTAGGTGGAACATTCATTGAAGTCTTCACTCTTAAACCATGTCAATGGCACAATGGGTATTTTATCAAGATGACAGCTTAGTAAGCTACGGTTACAGTGTGAAAAAATGTAGGCAATTAGGAGAAGACACTCTGAGGTCCATGACCATCAGCATTGAAAATGAGCAATCTTATTAAGATTAGGCCTACAGCCTATATTGCAACAATCATAGTATGGAATTTTAACATGTGGACAATGGGGGCATTTATAGAAGTCTTCCAGCAAATTTAGTTGAGGTGACAGCTTAAAATTGTACCATTAAAGTGTAGAAATTAAAAAATGTAAACAATAGAAGGAGACGCTTTTCAGGCCTTAAACCACGACTATGAACCCTGAAATGATGAGAAATGTCTTTAACATGGCAGCCTAAATATTAATGCTACTGTTGCAGTGTGGAAATTTAAAACAGTTCAAAAATGGGGAGGCGATGTTCCCACCCATGCCCCTCCGCTGCTTGGCGCTTCGCTCCTCGGCGATCGTCCACCGGTTGCTCGCTCAACCCCACCCCACCCCCAAAAAGCCAATGCCAAGTCTCTGCCTACGCTACCTCCTTGGCGAGGGTCCATGCTATGGTTCGCATTTTTCTGCTAATGGCGGTGGAAAACTGGTAAAGAATGTCATTGAAAGAAACAGTATCTAAATAGCAGAAATATGCGTTGTAACCTTTAAGACGCCAGACTCACAAATTTTAGGTTCTTAATTTAGATATAGGCCTATACTTCTTTCAGTGCATAGCGGTTAGAGGCTTAGAGCCTAACTATATGCCATTGAACATACCGACCCTGGGACCCATCCCATTCCTTAATTTGACCAATCTGGAGTTTATGAAAAAATCCGGTTTTGGAACATGGAAATTTGTTTTCCAACCAGAGGGTTCTTTTTGCTATTCGCCTCTTTTGAACATTGGAAAGTTGAAATATTTTGTTTTTGGCATCGTTTACTTTCGTCAATACAATTATAATTATGCCAGGGATCTTATACCGGTATACTCTAAGAGTTATAGGGGCCCCGCAGTGCATTGTTCGCTCGTAAAAATCAATCAGCAATTATAATTGACATAGACTAAATCTATACACTGCCCTTTAAG